>JASAMX010016699.1:0-11602 GCA_030248175.1 Microlaimidae sp. YZB2_3
GAAAGTGTTTTTTTTTTGGAAAAAGTGAAAAAACAGTAAAACCCTTTTTTCTAATTTTTTCATGTAATAGGATATATTTCTGGAAAAAAATGCTTATCAGAAACTGAAAAAGTGCCCCCACAAAACCTATAGACCTATTTTGAATCAGCTCAAGGCTTTATTAATTTTTTGGAGGGGGGTATTAGCCAAAAGTATTTTCGTTCACTTACCTATAAAGCATACATGGGCACGGGGGGGTTGGGGGGGTTAACCCCCCCAAATTCTGAGAAGGGAGTTTAACCCCCCCCACTCAGAAGTGGGGGGGAGGGGGGTTGGGGGGTTAACCCCCCCAAATTCTGAGAAGGGAGTTTAACCCCCCCACTCAGAAGTGGGGGGGGGAGAAAAAGTTAACCCTCCCCCCAATTTCGGAAAAATGAAGAAAAAAATGTCTTTAAAATGACTTCTAACTGCCTCCAAACTTAAGTTTTGAGGTCAAAATGAATGTTTTAAGCAATAAAAAGCTCAAAAATGCAATAAAAGAGGCTTTTTGACCTAAAATTAGCGTTTTTTACCTATTTGTCCTTCAAAATCGAAAAACGATAAGAGTAAAATGCACTCCAGAAAAAAAAACGAAATGGGTATTTTGCGTTTCTCGGATTTTAACCCCCCTAGTTTGGGGTTTAACCCCCCCCACTCCGGACCAACTTGCCCATGTATGCTATAAAGTATATTATTTTATATCTGATTACTTTCTAAAAGCAGTGAATCAATATATTTTACTAAAAACCTGTTTTACGTTTATAATTTTTTATGTTTATTAACATTTAACTTACCTATCGAGCACTTTTAAAAAGACCTTTTGATGCTTCAACCCTTTAATTAAAAACATTTTTTCATATAAATTCAGCTTTAGATAGTTGAGCCCTGAATCTTATCGAATGTAATTTTAATATGTCACAATATATTTATAGTATATAACATTATAAAATATACAAAACAAAACAAAAAAAATCACTAAAACATAATGTTTAAAACAAAAAAGTCGGTACGATACTCACACAACACTAACTATAAAATAAAAATTGTACATAATTATAAATAAATAAGATACCAAACAAGATAATAATGTAAAATATAAATTAAAAAAAATCATATTCAAAAAGCAACTGTCAAGACCAAAATAATTTTCCAAGAGCCATAGATCCCATACCATTGTTGCTAAAAATAAAGTAAAGCAAAAATTAACCATTTGGTCTAAATATAAATTAGGAGTTTATATCTATCATGCGTGAGCGTGGGCATAAGGGGCAGGAGTAGGGGTTGGGTTAGGACTGGAGCCGGGATCCCCCAAAATTCCGAAAATTCCAAAATCCCCCATAAAGTTTTTCACGAGTACACCCGCCCAAAATCCGGAAGGCTGCCTGCCACTTATATGTTTATATCCAAACCCCCAAACATATTGAACGAACACCCCACCTCCTTTTTATAATGCTATATACAATTTGAGGTTATTTTAGACACACTACTCCTCCCCTTCTAGTTTCAGGGGTAAAAATTGGGTTTTATGATATATGTATATACCCCAGAAGTCTTTTTGGCTGGGTATATTAACCCCTAAAATATGGGAGGTTTGAGGTTGCCTGATGCCTATCATGCTCTTCCATTACTGTAGTAAGCTGCAGGGTTTAAATATAAGTTTCTTAATTTTTTTGTTTCGTAAAATATTTAAATTAGAGATAACCTTAAATACTTCCAAATATAAAGCTTTGACCGTTAAAGTGGACTTCAGAAGCTTTCCTGCTTTAAATAATTACCGGTCCGGTACTCCAAAGCTTATTTATCTTGAAATATGTACGTTCTGATATTTTACATTATTTGTGCAATTAAAAACAAACTTTCAGTGCTTTGGTCCCTTTATATCGTTGGAGCTTTTAAAGCATACATAATCTTGAACAGGGTTGGTAAGAACGTGAATGATATATCTTAAATAACAAATTTAGAGCCTCGATGTTACTACCCTTCGATATTATGCTCTGGACCCGAAGCTCCCGCCATTTAAAGCGGAGACAGCACGGGAACTCTGAAGCTCTGCCTGTTAAACGAACGATTTGAAGCTTAGTTAAGCTTTGAAATAGAATTTTTAATTACTGTATACAGTAACCAAATTATATAAAAATTTACAACCTTGTCATGATTTGACTAAAGATTAATTTCATCAGGGTGAAAACACCAGAGTCTTCAAGGAACTGTGTATTCTTTTTTTTTAAATTTTATCACGTGCTGAAAAAAACATGTGACGCAACTAAATAATAATTGGTTACATAACCAGTGGCAACTTTTTTTTAATTTTTTTCGCTCGCGCGTTTATTCTTTATTTCTTCCTGACGGAGAGCGGTTACGCCCTACTTTCAGCCTGGAAGACTTTAGGTTTTGTGATGTTTCACGCAGACAGAACCAGAACCGTATTTTTTGCTAATTATCTAAATAGATTGCATAGCAAAATTTTGCGAATCAAAATTTTTCTAACAACTTATTTAGAAGGCGAAAGGGGGCTTGGTCTCCTTGCCACGGCAGGTTGTGGAATACTTTTAAACCATCTGAAAAAATTGCTGCTCGCATTTGTGAAGTGTTTTAAAAATATTAAAATAGATTTTGCGGTATAGTTTTTTGTTTGAGCAAATACTAATAAAGTAAAAAAAAACAAAATAAATGTTTGAAGAGCGTAGGAAGTGAAGAACGAATAATAAGAAAAATCGGGAAAGAATGGCCTGAACGTATAGGTAATCGAACAAAAAAAAAACCAAAACAAACGATTTTGTTCAAAAAAACAAAACAAACACCACAAAGCCCCATATCTCCTTAAATACAACTCAAAACTCAAATTTAAAGGTCTGAATAAAAGCTTTGCCAAAAATTAGCATGGAAAAGTTGTTTTTTAACTATTTTACCCCAAAATTTTTAAAATATGACATTTTAAAAATTTTGAATTTTTTTTTCGCGAAAACGAGTTCACGTATGCTGTGTTTGGATTATCGGTATTTTTGACCCTTTAGAGCTACCAGACCTGGGCACGGCCGGGAAATCCCCCCCGTTTTATTGCCCCCCCCCCCCCGCCAAAAAAAGGAAAAGCACCACAAAAATGCGACGCCAGACCTGACCTAGGCGACGCCGCACGCGAATTCTTTGCATTTTTTAGTTTATTTCAATGTATTCCAAGCCATTTTATATTTTCCCTTCCCTTCCCCTCCTTTCTCTCCCCTCTCCCCTTTCCCCCCCCCCCCCCCCCTCGCTTTCCCCCCCCCCCCCCCCCCCCCCCCCCCCCCCCCCCGCCCGACCGGGGCCCGCGAGCTACATACATGAAAATTAAAACACTCGCTCTTTCACATGGTAACCTAGGTATTTAACCTAGTCTTACCAATTTTTTATAATAGAGTGTTTCTTTTTTTGCAAAAACGCTGTAAACAAATCGTCCTTACTGCGGCAAAATGAGCCACAGTTCGTATAAAATATGTGTGT
The DNA here is from genome assembly GCA_030248175.1 of Microlaimidae sp. YZB2_3. Lineage (NCBI taxonomy): Eukaryota > Metazoa > Nematoda > Chromadorea > Desmodorida > Microlaimidae > Microlaimidae sp. YZB2_3. The sequence continues at coordinate 3,496 of JASAMX010016699.1, forward strand.
CTGTGACTCATTTTAAATTTAAAACAGTACCCTAAATAACTACAGAATGAGTTACAGTCACGTGTATTTTTTAATGAAAGTGGCTCATTTTGCCGTAGTAACGACGAAATTTGAGTGCTTTTTCCAAAAAAAAAACACCATGAAAATCATTTAAATTTAATAATAACTTCTAAAAATGTGTTTTAACTTCGAAAACATATAAAAAATAGTATTTAAAATAAATTACTTGTCATATGGAGCATTTTACAAAAATGTAAAGTTTATTATTAAGATAAAAAAGTAAAAAAAAAAAACAAAATAAAAATTTTAACACTGTTTTAATTTACTTAAATGTTTGTGCGGTTGTGTTAAAAATATTTACCGAGTTCAAAAACAGAGCCTCAGCCAGGAAAATGTTATGTTTTTGTATCAAAATTTTAAAATTCATGTTTTTCTGTTCACTATTACATGTCAAAAAATTAAATTTTTTACAAAATCACTAATTTGTGAAAAATATATTTGCAAACTGCTTTTCTGGGGTAAAAAATGCGTAGATTTAATAAAAATAGTTTTTAAAGCCATAGATGAACACGGTCAAAAAGCTAGGGGGGGTGTTTACCCCGGGTAAATGACATTTCAAAATCTAGGAGGGGGGTCCTAGGGGTGTTGAACCCCCCTAGCTTTTTAGGGGGTGGGGTCGACTCAGGGTGCGAGATTTTGAATCTAGAGGGGGGTGAGGTGGGGTCCGGTGTCCAAAGCAAAACAGTTTTAAACCATAATAACTTTAATAATAGTCCTTTTTATAGGATAATACTACATTTTATTGAATAAAAAGCGACATTTAAGTATAAAAAGAGTGTAAAAACATGAATTTGTGTTAAAAATTCAATTTTTTGCAATAAAATCTAGTAAAAAAAATTACTTAATTTGTTCTCGCGCGGGGAGGGGGGCCCAGATTTAAAAATCTAGAGGGAGGTCAGGGGCATACATGGGCAAATTGGTCCGGAGTGGGAGGTTAAACCCCAAATTAGGGGGGGGGGGGGTTAAAATTCAAGGAACGCAAAATACCCATATCGTTTTTTTTGAGTGCATTTTACCCATATCGTTTTTCGATTTTGAAGGAAAAATAGGTTAAAAACACTAATTTTAGGCCAAAAAGCCCTTTTTATTGCATTTTTGAGCTTTTTATTGCTTAAAACATTCATTTTGACCTCAAAACTTAAGTTTGGAGGCAGTTAGAAGTCATTTTAAAGACATTTTTTTTCTTCATTTTTCCAAAATTGGGGGGGGGTTAACTTTTTCTCCCCCCCCACTTCTGAGTGGGGGGGGGGGTTAAACCCCACTTCTCAGAATTTGGGGGGGTTAACCCCCCCCCAACCCCCCCTGTGCCCATGTATGGTCAGGGGTGAAAAATTTAAAAATTTGGGGGGAAGGGGGGGGGGCCCTGGATTTTTTTCTAGGGGGGGGGGGGGCTAAATTTTGAGGCTAGGGGGGGGGGGGTGGACTACCCCCCAATCCCCCCGACCCGCCCCCATGTTAATCTATGTTTTTTGCTCTAAAATTGACAAAAAAAAAAACAATTATAAACAAAAAAGTGAAAATGATATTTTTCAAACTTTTTTCTCTCTATGTAAAAATTTTAATAAATCCATAATTATTGCAAAAATTAACTTTTCTGGGGTAAAAAGTTGTGTAAAATCAATTAAAACTAAAATTTTTACTCTAAAAATACAGAGAAAAATCTAAAATTTTAAATTTTCACAATTTTTTTTTCAAATATCGGAAAAAAAAACCGATTTTTTTCAAACTTTTTTATCCGTTAATAAAAAAACCATGAAACTTAAAGTAGTTATATAAGTAGAAAAACGTTTGGAGAGCTTGAAAATATTGTTTTTATTTAAATAGCTTAAGAATTAAGTGTTTAAAAGCCGATTTTCGAAGCGCTTTTTTAAGGAAAAAGTGTTTTTTCGAAAGGTTACCAAAAAAACATCCTTTTTTCTAATTTTCTCATTTAATAGGAAATGTTTATAAAAACATTTTTTATCAGAAGCTGTAAAAGCGCCCCAGAAAACCTATAGACCTATTTTGAATAATCTAAAGGCTTTAATAAAATTTTTTTTTGAAAGGGTGCCAGTGCCAGCCAAAAAGTGTTGTTTTTTTTGTTCACTTACCTATAAAAGCAAAAAGAAAACAAAAGTGTGTGAAAACATTTTTAAAATTTAAAATTCGGCAAGCAACTACTAAATGCACAAAAACACAACTTAGAGTCGAACTACAATCTCACACACACTACACCAAGTCTCGCGACGCGAATTACAAATAAAATAAAATGTTTCAAAATCTCAGAAAAACAACCAAAGTCTTTAGAACAGAAAGATAAATAGCGAGATATATGTATGTATACTATAGAAAGTAACCGCTGAGCAAAGCGAAGTGTAAATTTTTTTTTTGATTTTTGGGGTCAATTGTGGTGCTAAAATTATTTTATAGTTTCTATCTGGCGACCATTTCCGGGGGGCGGCAGCTCACTTCCCCGCCCAACCACTATCCTTATTTTTCCCCCTGTCCGACCGTTTCAGGAAAGGGGAGGTGCGGCCCTCCCGCCCCCTGGTTACGTCCCTGTTTATAACTGTTTGGGGGCAAGAAACGGTTGCTAGGCGAATTGATATAGCGAGGGAGACGAAGGAACTTCGCACAAGTCTGCTGCTTTATATATACATCACAGAAATACCATAGATGTTTTTTGTCGAGTCCGCTAGGAGGGGTCCACCCTCGGGTGAAAGACCAAAATTTTTTAGGGGGGTCCGGACCCGGACCCCCCTGGCTTTTAAGGGAGGTCGATCCTGGGTGCGAGATTTCAATTTTAGGGGGGGGGGGTCAGGGGGTCCGATTTTGTTAACAAAGTTTTTTCAAACAATAATTTAAGTGTTTCTGGGTCTAATATTGAATTTTATACGCTAAAACAGCTTATTTAGGACTAAAAAGTGTATTTAAACACCGTTTTTAACTAAAAAACCATGTTTTTGACAGTAAATAAAAAATTATAATTCTAAATTGGTCGGAAGGGGGGGGGGGTCAGCCTCGCTAGGGGGGTTAGGCCGGACCGCTCCCGAGCTTTGGGGGGAGGAGAGGCCCCTGGATTTTTTTAGAGGGGGGGGGGTCGAAAATTTTGGCTGTAGGGGGGGTTGACCCCTCCGTCCCCCCAAAAACATCTATGAGAAATACCATTATTTGTTGGTCACCTCTGCTAACATTTAAAATAACAAAAACAAACGCAAACGAAGGTGAACAGATACTTTTATTAAAATCTAATCATGGTTAAATTATATCTGGCTGACCTCGTAAATTAGTATGAACACATCGACCAGACCTGTGCACGGTCTGGAAATGCCCCCCAGACCTGTGCACTGCCCTCCCCGGGGTTAAAACGGGGGGGGGGAGGGGCGGGCAATTCCAAAATGGGGGGTGGGCACGGAGGGAAATTTTTTTGAAACGGGGAGGGGGCAATAAAACGGGTGAGCAAGCAGGGGGAAAGAAAAAAAAAGGAGAAAAAAGATAGAAAAAAGGGAAAAGGGGACAAAAAAAGCGAAAATAAGGTAAAAATAGGTCTAAAATGGCTTAAAATACATTAAAATAGGCTAAAAACTGCAAAAAATTCATATGATGGCGTCATCATAGGTCAAAAATGATGTCATAATTTTAGGATACTTTTTCATTTTTTAGCCGAGGGGGCCAATAAAACGGGGGGGGGGAACTCCTCCAAAAACGGGGGACATTTTAACCGTGGCAGGTCGGGCCCCCTTTTATTGGAGGATTTGTCCCCCCCCCCACGTTTTATTGCTCCCTCCCCCGCCAAAAAATGAAAAAGTACCTTAAAATTATGACGCCGTTTTTGACCTATGATGACGCCATCATCGCATTTTTTGCAGTTTTTAGTCTATTTCAATATATTTTAAGCCATTTCAGACCTATTTTTACCTTATTTTCGCTTTTTTTGTCCTTTTTTCTCTTTTCCCTTCTTTTTTCTTTTTTTTTTCTTTCCCACCTGCTTGCCCTCCCGTTTTATTGCCCCCCCCCCGTTTCAAAAAAGTTGCCCCCCGTGCCTTTCCCCGTTTTGGAATTGCCCCCCCTGTTTAAACCCCCGGGGGGGGGGCAGTGCACAGGTCTGCATCGACACATGAGTTTTATTTTTTTTTTTTTTTTTTTTTTTTTTTTTTTTTTTTTTTTTTATTAATTTTTTTTTTTTTTTTTTTTTTTTTTTTTTTTTTTTTTTTTTTTTTTTTTTTTTTTTTTTTTTTTTTTTTTTTTTTTTTTTTTTTTTTTTTTTTTTTTTTTTTTTTTTTTTTTTTTTTTTTTTTTTTTTTGGGGAACGGACCAATTTAAAAGTATAATTTTTTATTTACCGTCGAAACCACGGTTTTTTAGTCAAAAACAGTGTTTAAATACACTTTTTAGACGTAAATAAGCTGTTTTAGCGTATAAAGTTTAATATTAGACCTAAAAACACTTAGATTATTGATTTAAAAAAACTTTGTTAACAAAATTCCAACCCCTAAACCCCCCCCCCCCTCAAATTGAAATCTCGCACCCAGGGTGCAACTTCCTAAAAGCCATGGGTTCCGGCAAAGAGCCCCTGAAAACCATTTTTTCTTGCGGCCCAAAGATAAACCCCTCCTAGCGGAATTGACAAAAAACAGTATTATGGTATTTCTCTGATTTAGTGTGAAGAGCAAGGGGAGGTATGCCGCATTTCCCTTCGCCATCTCTCACCACATCAATTCGCCTAGCAACCGTTTCTTGTGCCCAAACTAGTATAAACAGGGACGCAGAGCCCCGGGGCGGGAGGGCCGCACCTCCTCCTTCCTGAAACGGTCGGACTTAGGGGGAAAAATAAGGATAGTGGTTGGGCGGGAACTCAATTCCCGCCCCCCAAAGTTTTTGGTCTCGCAGATAGGAGCTATAAAATATTTTTTTTTATATAATTGATCCCAAAAATCAAAAAAAAAACACACGCTTCCGCTTTGCTTAGCAGTTACTTTCTATAGTATACATACATCCCTGTCGCTATTTATCTTTCTGTTCTAAAGACTTTGGTTGTTTTTCTGAGATTTTGAAACATTTTATTTTATTTGTAATTGCGCGGTCGCGAGACTAATTGTAGTGTGTAAGAGATTGTAGTTCGACTCTAAGTTGTGTTTTTGTGCATTTAGTAGTTGCTTGCCGAATTTTAAACTTAAAAAATATTTTCACACACTTTTGTTTTCTTTTTGCTTTTATAGGTAAGTGGAAATTGAAAAACAACACTTTTTGGCTGGCAGAAACACCCTCTCAAAAAATTTTATTTTGAATTCTTTTAGATTATTCGAAATAGGTCTATAGGTTTTCTGGGGCGCTTTTTTAACTTCTGAATAAAAAATGTTTTTTTAAACATTATTTATTAAATGAGAGAATTAGAAAAAAAGGATGTTTTTTTGGTAACCTTTTCGAAAAAACACTTTTTCCTTAAAAAAGCGCTTCGAAAAGTGGCTTTTAAACACATAATTCTTAAGCTATTAGAATAGAAACAATATTTTCAAGCTCTCCAAACGTTTTTCTACTTTATATAACTACTTTAAGTTTCATGGTTTTTTTCCTAACGGATAAAAAAGTTTGAAAAAAATCGGTTTTTTTTTACCGATATTTGAAAAAAAAATTGTGAAAATTTAAGATTTTTCATTTTTCTCTGTATTTTTTAGAGTAAAAATTTTAGTTTTAATTGATTTTACACGATTTTTTACCCAGAAAAGTTAATTTTTGCAATAATTATGGATTTATTAAAATTTTTACATAGGAGAGAGAAAAAAGTTTGAAAAATATCAATTTCACTTTTTTTTTTTTTTTTGTTTTTTTTTTGTCGATTTTAGAGCTACAAACATAGATGAACAAGGGGGGAGGGTAGGGTGAATTCGGGGGGTAGTCCACCCCCCCCCCTCAGCCTAGAAAATTCCAGCCCCCCCCCCCCTGGAAAAAATCCAGGGGGAAGCCCCTTCCCCCGAGAGCTTTAAATTTTTTTTAGCCCCTGACCATACATGGGCACGGGGGGGTTGAGGGGGGTTAACCCCCCCCAAATTCTGAGAAGTGGGGTTTAACCCCCCCCCCTCCACTCAGAAGTGGGGGGGAGAAAAAGTTAACCCCCCCTCCAATTTTGGAAAAATGAAGAAAAAAATGTTTTTAAAATGGCTTCTAACTGTTTCCAAACTTAAGTTTTGAGGTCAAAATGAATGTTTTAAACAGTTAAAACCTCAAAAATGCAATAAAAAGGGCTTTTTGGCCTAAAATTAGTGTTTTACTTGTTCTTCAAAGTCGAAAAAGGATATGGGTACAATGTACTCCAAAAAAAAAACAATATTGGGTATTTTGCGTTTTTCGGATTTTAACCCCCCCCCCCAATTCGGGGTTTAAAGCCCCCCCGCTCCGGACCAAGTTGACCATGTATGCCCCTGACCTCCCTCTAGATTTTGAAATCTCCCCGGCCCTCCCCTCTCGGAGAAAAATTTAAGTAATTTTTTTTTAATAAATTTTTCTTGCAAAAACGTGAATTTTTAACACAAATTCATGTTTTTACACTCTTTTTATACTTAAATGTCGCTTTTTATTCAATAAAATGTAGTATTATCCTATAAAAAGGACTATTATTTAAAGTTATTGTGGTTTAAAATTGTTTTGCTTTGGACACCGTACCCCACCTAACCCCCCTCTAGATTTTAAAATTTCGCACCCTGAATAGACCCCCCTAAAAAGCTACCGGGGGGTTCGACTTCGAGCCCCCTCAACCCCCCCCCCTCCTAGATATTTTGAAATGTCATTTACCCGGGGTAAACACCCCCTAGCTTTTTGACCGTGTTCATCTATGGCTTTAAAAAACTATTTTTATTAAATCTACGCAGTTTTTACCCCAGAAAAGCAGTTTGCAAATATATTTTTCACAAATTAGTGATTTTGTAAAAAATTTAATTTTTTGACATTTAATACATGAACAGAAAAACATGAATTTTAAAATTTTTGAATACAAAAACATAACATTTTCCTGGCTGAGGCTCTGTTTTTGAACTCGGTAAATATTTTTAACACAACCGCACAAACATTTAAGTAAATTAAAACAGTGATAAAATTTTTATTTTGTTTTTTTTTTTACTTTTTTATCTTAATAATAAACTTTACATTTTTGTAAAATGCTCCATATGACAAGTAATTTATTTTTAAATACTATTTTTTATATGTTTTGAAGTTAAAACACATTTTTAGAAGTTATTATTAAATTTAAAATGATTTCCATGGTGCTTTTTTTTGGAAAAAGCAATCAAATTTCGACGTTACTACGGCAAAATGAGCCACTTTCATTATAAAATACCACGTGACTGTAACTCATTCTGTAGTTATTTAGGGTACTGTTTTAAATTTAAAATGAGTCACAGACAACATATTTTATACGAACTGTGGCTCATTTTGCCGCAGTAAGGACGATTTGTTTACAGCGTTTTTGCAAAAAAAGAAACACTCTATTATAAAAAATTGGTAAGACTAGGTTAAAAACCAAGGTTACCACGTGAAAGAGCGAGTGTTTTAATTTTCATGTATGTAGCTCTAAAGGGTCAAAAATACCGATAATCCAAACACAGCATACGTGAACTCGTTTTCGCGAAAAAAAAATTCAAAATTTTTAAAATGTCATATTTTAAAAATTTTGGGGTAAAATAGTTAAAAAACAACTTTTCCATGCTAATTTTTGGCAAAGCTTTTATTCAGACCTTTAAATTTGAGTTTTGAGTTGTATTTAGGGAGAGAGGGGGTTTTTTTGTTGTTTTTTTTTTTTTTGAACAAAATCGTTTGTTTTTGGTTTTTTTTTTGTTCGATTACCTATACGTTCAGGCCATTCTTTCCCGATTTTTCTTATTATTCGTTCTTCATTTCCTACGCTCTTCAAACATTTGTTTTTTTTTACTTTATTAGTATTTGCTCAAACAAAAAACTATACCGCAAAATCTATTTTAATATTTTTAAAACACTTCACAAATGCGAGCAGCAATTTTTTCAGATGGTTTAAAAGTATTCCACAACCTGCCGTGGCAAGGAGACCAAGCCCCCTTTC
>JASAMX010016701.1:0-11724 GCA_030248175.1 Microlaimidae sp. YZB2_3
AATGAAATGTTTTTAAAACCCTTAAAAATATTTACTGCACACTATTTATTAAAAAAATACTTCCAATAGAGAGACACCGTTACCCTTTTTCACGTACGTAAAAATTAAATTGAATACTGTTTTGTTTCTGGTTTAATATACAATTTTACGTGAAAAATGGGGGTTATTTTTTCAAAATTTCGGTGAAACTTCGATTTAATTTAATTTGGTAAAATTTAAAGCTCCAGATAGTATATTTCTATTGAAATTTATAATTTTTGGAAGGCCATAACATCTTTAAGGCATAAATAGTTCTGTCGTGCGTCGTGCGTTTTATCAATTTTTTTCAGAAGGGTGGTTTATAAATCGCTTTTAGTGCTCATCATCCCATGGTAGCAGTGGCATAGTCGGTTAGCGCGTAGTAAAATATTTTGAAAGGTCCCGAGATCGATTCCCACATAAAACATATTTGGCCACAATTTTTTTTTGATTTTAATTATTTTTTTTATTTTTTTACAATTTTAAAAAATTATTTAACATAAATTCAAAAAATATCGTTATTGTAATCAGGATTTGTTGCCTGCTTTTCGCCAATTAGTCAAATTTTCGTCATTTGAATATTTTAAAATATTATAATACTCTATAAGTATAATAATTCAAAAGTAAATTGTGTGTAAATAAAAATGGGTAATTTTTGCTCTTTATTGCAATTGGTTTACTACTGAACGCTCTGCAATAAAAACTGTCCGGAGAGACCTTAAGACGAATTGAAAACGGACCGGGCCGGACGAAAGATAATTATTTCATTAAAATTGATGTCTGTCACCTAAAAAATGTGGTTTAAACAAATAAATAACGTGATAGGTTTTCTGGCATTATTCAGAAACACATCATTAAATATAAATATATAATGGTAAAATTTAGCTTATATGCTCTCTCAGACTTTAGAAAAACAACGATTGTTCCATTTCAAAATGATTTAAGAGGCAAGTATCGCGTACACGTCAGGATTTTAAGGACCCTCTAAAATGTCATAGTATTTGTAATCATGTCTTATATGTTTCGCTCTGTGGGAATTGTTGTGGGAAGAGCTAATAGAATCATTTCTAGCCAATTAGTGTTTGGGAAAAAATTAATCTACAATGGATGAAAGATCTCTATTTTTATAAGCAATAATTGGCTAAAAGTGATTCTATAACGTTATAACTCTAAAAAGAATATTAACACTGAACAATTCCCGCTTAAATAGGAATAATAAATTTTGCTATCGTGTATCAGCTATACGGCTAAAAAATAAGTTTTTGTGTATTTTTCGAATTTATTTGCTATTTGTTTGTGTTTTTTTTTAATTTAAGCCTTTTAGGATATTTCCCGAACTGTAAGCTTTCTAATGATATCTTATTTAGCTCAATCCTTTTAGTGGTGGAGAGGAAGATCCCTCTTTTTGTTGGTGACCATGCGTTGTCCAGCATAAAGATGTCAATGTTATTATTTTTCCAAACAAATAATCCCTATATGATATTCTTTGAAATGTAATGTAAGCTGTGCAATGATATCGCATTTAATCTAATTCCTTTTTTTGTTTGGGGAGGAAAATCCATTCCTTCTGTGGAGGAAATGCGTTGTTCAGGATAAAAATGGCCATGTTTTTTAAACATTCAACCCTTTATGTGATTTCCCAGACTGGAAGCTTTCCATTGATGTCTCATTTAGTCCAATCGTTTTTGTAGTTGGCGAAAAAGTTCCACCCTAGTTGTAGTGAAAAAAATTGTCCAGCACAAAATTATCCAGCATTAAGATGTCCATATAGATTTAAAAAAAAACACATAATATTCTGGGTCTATATAATTATATTAATTTGTACGTTCTTGATTCGTTCAATTTGCTTAGAATAAATGTCGTAAATTATCATAATTAAAACAAAGTATTTTGTTTTTCGCCTGTTCTTCGTCTAGTTCGTTGTGAGCGATTAATGAAACCAATTTTGGATAAAAATAAACTCGGGTTTTCACTAATAATTTATTTAAAAAAAAAACTGAAAAACGCTAAAAAAAAACACCAGGCTCCAGGCGGATTCGAACCACCGACCTTCTGCTTACTAGGCAGACGCTCTAACCAACTGAGCTATAAAGCCGCTCCGAACATTTTGGTTCTTTCGTAGTATGAATTCAAATAGAATGCTTTAAATGCAAACGGGCGCATACTCTAAAATTGTGTATAGCGGCACAAAGAAAAAATGTACGACTTTGTATTTAATAATTCCTAATATTAACCACAAAATTATTATTTTAAACATAAATAAACATATAATAAATGCTCTTTGCAAAAAAAATTTAAAGTTTTAAAAGTTTTTAAACGCTTTTTTTATTGTGATAAAACTAAATTATTAGTCGAATGCAGGCTAAATTTTGCTTTGCTTTGAAGAAATGCTTTCTGCTTTAAAAATTCATATCATTTATGTGTTTCGCAATGCGCGCGTAAAATTTTACAAAAATTTACATATTCACACTGATAAAATTGACTGGATTCACCGTTCGTTTTCAGATTTAGAGTTCGCTTATGCGCGGCAAGTCGCTGTGGAGAAAATTTTATAGTATTAAAAGTGCGGGGCGGAGTCAAACTTTTTGTCTTCGATTTTAATAATTTTTTGTGAAAACCTTACCCCCGCCCCCAATAGCCCACAAAAACTTTTTTAACAAAATATCTGCAGTGGGTCAGAAGTTATGAGCCCCCAAAAAGGGCATTTTTCAAAAATCCCGTACGTGACAAATTGCTCAATGGGTATTAAGATTTACGTTACAAATTATTCACCCAAAAAGCGGCTACTTTCTACTCTAATTTGATACCTCGATCATTAAGATTGGTGCAGTATTTATCGAAATATTGCGTTTCCCGTACAAAAAACCCGCGATTTTTTCGTTAAAAACACCAAGAATGCATTTGCATTCTTGAAAACACCAAACGAAGGCAGTGATTTTGTGAACGGCACCAACCTTTCTTTCCTTCACTTCGTGTTTTTAGCGAAAAAATCGAGTGTTTTTTGTACGAGAAACGCAATATTTCCACAAATATTGCACCGATCTTAACGATCCAGGTATTAAATTAAAATAGAAAGTAGCCGCTTTTTTGAGTGTATAATTTGTAACGTAAGTCGTTATACCAATTGAGCAATCTGTCACGTACAGAATTGTTAAAAAAACGCCATTTTGGGTGGTCGTAACTCCTGAACCACTGAAAATATTTTGTTAAAAAAAATTTTGTGAGCTATTGGGGGCAGTGGTAAAGTTTTCACAAAAAATTATGAAATCGAAGACAAAAAGTTTGACTCCGCACCGCAGCTTTAAGGGCAAAAAAGCAAATAAGTGCAAATCGCTGAAAAAATTGAGTATGCCACTTCCCCTTCAAAAATTGGGCAAAAAAATTTATTGTGCACCAGAAAATTTTTGTTATTGTAAAAAAAGGTACTGGCGTTTTTATAGTTTGTGCGTCCATTGAAGCGATTAAAATTCGTCTACATATTGTATTTTTTATACCCGTATCTTTAAACGACGCAAGATAACATTAAATTGTTTTTTGTGATATTTATGGATATCATAAAGGAGACCTATAAATGTTGCACAAGTTTATATACACTTTGAATTTCATTTATCTTATTTTTAATTAAATTATATTATCTTAAAAAAGTATATAAAACATTTCACAATTTTCTGTCACGTAAGGAATAATTTTGATTCAGTTTGTTTGTAAAGTGCGTCCGCAGCTGTCAAATCACCTTGCTTCTTTTGTTTTTAAAAACTTCTGAACGTATTATTGCTAAAAAAATATCATACCGAACGACTATCAGCTGCGTGCTAACCATGCTTATGCAAATTATTTCTCACGTGATTTTTTTTCGATTTTCACATTTAATTCGAAGTTAAAAATGAAATGGTAATGATTGTGAAACAATGGCATTCATTTTCAAAGATAATATACGGTTTTAGACTGATAGTGATGATGATGACGATGACGATGACGATGAAACCGATTCTGACGAAGAAAAAATTAAGGCCATACTTGCAGATTTGGACAAGGATGATCAGGACGAGCCAGAAGACGTCCCTCAACAAAAAGTATGTAATTTGCATACGTGTCATTTAATTTCCGTAAGCATCGTATTTAATTTGGATACGATGTCGCAGAATTTACTTAGCTTTTTTTCGCGCGCAGCCAAAAGTGTATAAAAGTAAAAAATGTCTGACTGTGTGTTAAACAGTATTGTCTAATTATATGTTAGGCGATCTACATGTTGATTTTTCATCACGTAGGGTTACAAAAATTGTAAACGCAAAATTCATTGATGAATTTTTCCACATAATAATACTGTTGAATATTTCAAATTGTTTGAAATATTTTATGCTTTAACGTTTAAAATAATTTATACGTCGAATTCGACAAAAAAAAACGTTAAATATTTGACAACATTATGTAAAAAAAACCTCCTCAAAGTGTGCATTCGCAGTTTGTTTGTTTCCGAAGTCGTAATTAAATTGTAGAATAATCTACAGTATTACGTGAAAATATCCTTATGTAGATTATTCAACAGTTGGTAGATTTTTCTATGTGATAAAAATCTGGACAGTGGAATAATCCACCTTTATTTAGCACAACTGTTTAACACACAGTCAAACATTCTCTTCTTTTATGCATTCTTGTTTTTCGTTTAGTATTGATTCTTCGTTTAGTATTGATGTTTAGTATAAATGTTGGGTACGGAGTCTTTAGAGCCACAAGCAGTGAACTTTGATCCATTGGAGATTTTTGTGCACTAGGAGCCACGAAAAATGGGTACTTGCAGCCCGTAAGAAAAATTTGGTTTTAGATTTAGGTTTCGCTTAGCACAAATTTAGGTTTCGTTTTAAGAACACTTTATAGCGATTTTTACTTTCGGCTCCAAGATCACAACTTACGGCTCCAATTTTCCTACTTGCGGCTCCAAGTTCCCTATTTTTGGCTCAATGTTCCAACTCCAAGTGCCTCAGCACCAACGACCCTAAATAGTTCAGTTATCCTAAACCCTAAACCCAATACGTTTAATATTTTGGCAGTTTAAAATTAAAAATATTTAACAGTTGCGAACGCAGACCAGACCTCAATTTCACCTACTTGAGATTCAGGGATACGGTCGTTTGTTAGCATTCAAATTGCGTAAAGAATTTGCTTGGAATTCATGTTTGTTCGCCCAGTGTTGTGTGATGTTTTCGATTTTGTCAGCATTACTCTTTAAATAAGCATTACTTTCTTATCTTTTATACCGTTATTTGGGTTAGAAAATTGTGAGAGTAGTGAATAATTAGTCAAGTAAGACATAATGTGTATGCCAAAGCTCAAAATATTCCGGTTCATAAATTGTATATGTTTACTTAAAGTAATGAAATTCTCCGGCTACTGACCTACAGAGAAAATTTATTATGGGGAGAAAGAAGATGGTGTTCGCAAAATCACAGTTTAAACAAATTTTAATTTTTCTTGCGGGAGAAAGAACTCATCACTTCTTTCTTGCAAAAAATGCACCCTATGTTTCTGCGTTCACTGCAGGGCTTTTGCTATTGGGTTTAAGAAAAATGATTTTTTTAGCTCCGTAGAAAACAGAAAATGAAAGAAATCGGCAGAGACTTTTTGCAAATGTCTTCTACGCATTCAGTAAATCATATCGGTAATTATCAAAAATTAATAATTTTTAATATTTGTTTTGTTCTTTAGAATACAAGAATATAGCTTATGGGCAGGCAGAATAAGGTATTGATATATCAAAAACCTGCACTCGTAATATTTGTTAAAGATCCAGGTATTTTAAGAGAAAACACAAACATATTTTGAACAAAAAAAATCCGTTTTCACGGGTTTTTTTATTTTTCTTGAATTGCAAAAATATAAATTTATTGTACAAAATTTGTGTCAATTCTAAATAACCTCTGTGTTTTTTTGGTTTTGAAAATTTTCTGATTTATGATCAGAGTTTTTCAGCAAAATATTTTGCAAACGCAAAACTAAAAGTTTACAGTCTAGTCAGTGTTAAAAAAGACTCAAAGCCGTAAGCTAGGCATATATGGCCTTTCCGGACAGTTTTCTTAAGTATCGAAAATCGCAATTTTTGGCATACGAGATCTCGCGAAATACAGAAATGTTTCCATAAAAAATTAATATGGGTGTTGAAGAGGCAGAAATACCACGATTATAAAGTGCACAGTCATTATATTATTGGAAGTAGTTAAAATAATTGATATTAGAAATAAAATTGCAGCGAAACTTTTTTAAAACCCTTAAAAATATTCACTACTAAAAGTTTATTAAAAAAATACTTTCATTAAAGAGGAACTATTACCCTTTTTCACGTACGTAAAAACCAATAAAAATATTTTCGTATTTATGGTATAATATACGATTCTCCGTAAAAAATGGGGTTAATTTTTTTTCAAAATTGCGACGATTTAAAAAAACGTGGATTTAATTTAATTTAGTGAAATTTAGAGCTCCAAATAGTATATAAAAACACAGTCGATAAAATCTTTATTGTATACATTACATCAGTAGTATGTTGCAACGTTTCGGCGATTTTGAATCACCATCATCAGGCAATATTAAAACACATAAAAGCGGTTAAAACTAAGAATAAAATACACAAGGTTTATAAAGAATAAAATAACATGAAATTTTATACAGCAAAATATAAATATACGTAAAAAAAGTAATGTGAAAAGATGAATAAAACTTTAAACAAAAAAATATTTTATTATTAAAATGTAAGTGGTAAAATAGAATAGGTAAAATAGGCAAAAACCTTAAACAAAAACGCAAAGAATTTTTGATAAAAAATATTTTTATAAAAGTGTTAAATTTTGTAGAAAAGAAACAATAAAACAAAACGCGAAAAAACAGTCTAATAAAATACACCTATATAAAGCTGGAAAATACAGAGTAAAAAAAGCTAAAACATACGGTAGAAGGAATGCAATAAAACAAAAAAGAACCTATACGACAAACGGGAAAAAACAGTGTAATAAAAAAGGCTAAAACATACAGTAAAAAACATTAAAAAAGAAGAAAAACAGTTTAAAAAGTTGAAGTGGAAGGGTCGCAATATTTTTATTGAGAATGGGTTTTTTCTGCGCAATGTGTATTCTTTCTTTACATAACAGATGGATGTCAGACTTGGCACGATATAGCATGGAAAAATCACTAGGAGAGGCATTGTACCCACATTCAAGAATGTGATCCAATACCGCGGATTTTTCTTGACGCATGGTATTTCGATCAGTGAAAGGACTTCTTCCAAGGTGCTTTGATATCCAAGTGGTAAAATGGCGGACAGTTTTACCCGTGTAGGTACTATTGCAAGTACCGCACCAAAATTGGTATACCACTCCAGATATTAAACGCCTTGGGATTCGGTCATTTACCTGAAAGAAACCACCAATACGACAAGAAGTAGTGAAAACAAATTTACAGTTAACTTGTGGTATTGATTTGAAAAGAATTATTAAACGTTTGCGAGTTTGTATAGATAAAATTCCAAAAAAAGGTAACTCAGCATTATAGGACAAGCTGGTACACGAACCAGTTTTTTAACAGCGGTCAGTTTTTTCAAATTCAATTGAGAAAGTTTTTTCAAAAAAACGTTTGATACATTTATCCAAAAAACATTCTGGGTAACCATTTAATTTAAAAGTATATTTAAGTTTTGAAATTTCCACGTGAATTTGATTTATTGTGCTGCAAATTGTGTAAATTCAAAATAGCAGTGTGTAAAACAGTTCGATTTTATAACTTTCAGGAATAAAGCTTGAAAAATTGTTGAAATTTTTTAACCAGATTTGTTCCTAGTAAACCAAAAAAGCGTTGGCTAGGAGTGGGCCAAGAGGAAACCCCATTGCTACACCATCTATCTGTTTGTAATAAGTGTCGTCAAAATAAACAACGTTTTTGCCTGTTTTACCAATTCTATTTTACCACTTACATTTTAATAATAAAATATAATTTTTTTGTTGAAAGTTTTATTCATCTTTTCACATTACTTTTTTTATATCCTTTACACATTTCGTATTTTTATATTTTGCGGTATAAAATTTTATTTTATTTTATTCTTTATAAACCTTGTGTAATTTATTCTTAGTTTTAACCGCTTTTATGTGTTTTAGTATTGCCTGATGATGGTGATTTGAAATCGCCGAAACGTTGCAACATACTACTGATGTAATGTATACAATAAAGATTTTATCGAGTGTGCTTCTATTTATTGTAAAACTTCGGTTCCCACGGACTAAAAGTTTTCATTATGTTATTAATCGTCGATATGGAACCAGTATCTCACGTGAAATTCGAAAATTTGAGCGTTTGGAACTTCTATTGCACAAGGCTAAATTGCATCTGGAGTTTTTACAAAACTGTCAAGATAAATCCGTTATCCCGAACTGTCTTCGCTTCAGATTAGCTAATAAACTACTTCAATTTTCAAATTCTTATTTTTTAGCCCAGGAACGCCTACTTTTTCAAAAAATTCACCTTAAAAATGTCACCATCTCAAACTTAGAAGCCGAATTTTCTGATTTTAAAGCTTTTCTGTACCGGTCTCTATCTTTTTTTTGACTACATTCACACATTAAACATTACTTCTCGTTTTATTGCAAAAAAACATTATTCAACACCAAGAAATTCACTCTCGAAAACTTGCTACTCTTCTTAGCCGCCGTAATTTAATTCGCAATGATCCTGATAAAGTTATTTTAAATTTATCGTCTCGCGTTCTCAGCAATAATAAAAAGTCACTTCTTACAAAAGGTTTAAATTTTGCCATTCCGCCATCCAAATTAAAACTCGCTGACTACTTTTTGCCTTTCGAACTGCTTTACAGAAAAGTTAAAAGGTTTTGTCCTATTGATATTGATCAAAACATGCTAAAAACTCGTCTAAAAGATATTGATCTCTGGTCTTTTTATCTTTACAATAATAATTCAACTCCTTGGAACTTGTCAAAAAACGAACAGGAAGCACTAAAATTACTAAAATCCGATAAAAACATAATCATTTCTAAAGCTGATAAAGGAAATTTTATAGTAATTCATAACAAAAGAGATTATATTTCAAGAGTTAAAACAGTACATTCGGACAAAAACAAATTCCATGAACACAATTTTACAGGCAATTAAGACTACAAATCAATTATTAAAACAGAAGATAATATTAAAATTTTTAAAATCGCTAAACAACCGTAATATTATTTCTCAAGATCAATACAAAGAACTAAGCCCAGTTGGATCACAACCCGGTGTTTTATACGGTCTACCGAAATCGCACAAATATGGTTGTCCCATCCGTCCTATCTTATCAGCAATAAATGCGCCAGCTTACAAACTTTCAAAATTTTTGGTAAACATTCTTCGTCCTTTAGCTTCTGGAGAATATACTGTTAAAGATTCTTTTAGCTTTGCTTCTGAAATCGCCAATGTTTATTCCAATAATTTATTTATGGGAAGTTTGGATATAAAGTCTCTTTTAAGATTTAAGATTTTTATTTTTTCTAGTAATACATCAAGAAAACAATAGAAAACACAAACACAAATGTGATTGCAACCCAGTTGAGTTACAAAAACACAGATCACAAAGTTGAGAGAAGACCTGGCTGATTTAGACTTACTAGAAAAAAAAATGACTAAAGGCTTTAGAAAATTAAAGCTCTTTATTTAGTCATTATTACCATGAGTTAATTTTTCAAAGATTTTTTAAATTGGTACAATGTTTTAGAACTGACTTGATTTTCATTTAGATAATTCCATTTACTTATAACTCTACTAAAAAAACTGTATTTTCGGCAATTGACTCTTGAGTGTTCTTTTTTGCGTTCCCCTTTTTGAAACAATAGACTTAATTATTAACCAAGTTTCAGAACTAAAATTAGATATAGGGCCATTTTTTTCTTGGGACTTAAAAGAATTACTCACCCTTGCTGCAAAAGACGCCTTGTTTATTTTTGACGACACTTATTACAAACAGATTAATGGCGTAGCAATGGGGTCCCCTCTTGGCCCACTCCTAGCCAACGCTTTTTTGGTTTACTATGAACAAATCTGGTTAAAAAATTGCCCTTTGGATTTTAAACCTGTTTTTTACAGGCGCTACGTTGATGACCTTTTCCTTCTTTTCCGTGACCCCGCGCACCTTGAAAAATTTAAGAACTATATGAACCAACAGCATCAATCAATTAAATTCACTTTAGAAATTGAACAAGAAAATTCCTTAGCTTTTTTTGAACATAAGTGTTAAAAAATGCGTCAATAAATTTTCCACATCTATTTATCGAAAGCAAACTTTTAGTGGCGTCTATACCAATTTTTCAAGCTTTATTCCTAAAAGTTATAAAATCGGACTGTTTTACAAACTGCTATTTCGAATTTACACAATTTGCAGCACAATGAATCAAATTCACGCGGAAATTTCAAAACTTAAATCTATTTTCAAATTAAATGGTTACCCAGAATGTTTTTTGGATAATTGTATCAAACGTTTTTTTTTTTTTGAAAAAACTTTCTCAATTCCGACCGCTGTTAAAAAACCGGTTCGTGAACCAGCTTGTCCTATAGTGCTGAGTTTACCTTTTCTCGGAATTTTATCTATACAAACTCCCAAACGTTTAATAATTCTTTTCAAATCAATAACACAAGTTAACTGTAAAATTGTTTTCACTACTTCATGTCGTATTGGTGGTTTCTTTCAGGTAAAGGATGGAAATCCCAAGGCGCTTAATATCTGGAGTGGTATACCAATTTTCTTGCGGTACTTGCAATAGTATCTACACGTGCAAAACTGTCCGTCATTTCACCACTAGGATATCTGAGCACCTTGGAAGAAGTCCTTTCACTGATCGAAATACCATGCGTAAAGAAAAATCCGCGGTATTGGATCATATTCTTGAATGTGGGTACAATGCCTCTCCAAGTGATTTTTCCATTCTATATCGTGCCAAGTCTGATTTCCATCTGTTATGTAAAGAAAGCATACACATTGCGCAGGAAAAACCCATTCTCAATAAAAATTTTGCGTCCCTTCCACTTCAACTTTTTACACTGTTTTTTCTTCTTTTTTAATGTTTTTTTACTGTATGTTTTAGCCTTTTTTACTACACTTTTTTCCCGTTTGTCTTGCAGGTTCTTTTTTGTTTTATTGCGTTCCTTCTACCGTATGTTTTAGCTTTTTTTACTCTGTATTTTCCAGCTTTATATAGGCTTATTTTATTAGGCTGTTTTTTCGCGTTTTGTTTTATTGTTTCTTTTCTACAAAATTTAACACTTTTATAAAAATATCTTTTATCAAAAATTCTTTGCGTTTTTTTAACGTTTTTGCCTGTTTTACCTATTCTATTTTACCACTTACATTTTAATAATAAATTTTTTTTTGTTTAAAGTTTTATTTATTTTTTTACATTACTTTTTTTATACCCTTTACACATTTCGTATATTTATATTTAGTTGTATAAAATTTCATTTTATTTTATTCTTTATAAACCTTGTCTAATTTTTTCTTAGTTTTAACCGCTTTTATGTGTTTTATTATTGCCTGATGATGGTGATTCGAAATCACCGAAACGTTGCAACATACTACTGATGTAATGTATACAATAAAAATTTTATCGACTGTGCTTTTATTTATTGTAAAACTTCGGTTCCCACCGACTAAATGTTTCCAAATAGTATGTTTTTGTTGAAATATATG
>JASAMX010016702.1:0-7500 GCA_030248175.1 Microlaimidae sp. YZB2_3
TTATTTAATTTAAACAAAAGCTTTTGATGCGATACAGTATCAAAAGCTTTAGCAAAATCCAAGTAAACTACATCAACTGATTTTTTACCTTGAAAAGCCAAAGTCCAATCATTGTAGACATCAAGAAGTTGTGTAACTGTTGAGCTTTTATCTTTAAAACCATGCTGAAGGTGAGATAATATATTTACAAAAAAGATAGAAAGCTCAGCTTTTACAATCTGTTCCATTATTTTACAAGAAAAACATGTAAGAGAGATTGGACGATAGTTTTCTTTTTGACATTTTGCACATTTTTTGTACACTGGTGTAGTAAGTGCAATTTTCCAATCACTTGGAAGTTCACCTGAATCAAAAGATTTTTGAAATATTTTAGAAAGGGGTTCTGCAATAACTTTTGCTAATCGCTTTAGAAAAAGAGCAGGAATGCCATCAGGAGAACGAGACAATTTATTAGGCAGTTTTTTAAGAAATTTTAAGACATCTCTTACAGTAAAATTTATGTTTTCAAGTATTTGATTGTTTTTTGGTTCAAAATATGGAAAGTTATTATTATCTTTGGTGAAGACAGAGGCAAAATAGTCACCAAAAATTTTTGCTTTTTCAGAATCTTCAGTTTCAAAACTACCATCTACACATTGTATTGGAGGAATAGCTTCCTTGGATTTTAGCGATTTGTTTATATATTTATAAAAATGACCAATATCATGTGATTTAAGAACCTCTTCTTCTTGATCTGATTTGAACTTTTTGACACTATTTGCATAAAGTTTTGAAATTGTTTTAAATTGATTTTTAAAATTATTGTTACTATGTCTAGTTTTCCACAATTTTTTCTTTTTATTTTGGAGTTTATAAATATGTTTTGGATACTGAACTTTTTTCTTAGAATATGTTTTATGTTTGTTTATTAAAGGCACATGTAATTGAATACATTTTGTTAAAACGGCTACAAATTCATTCCAGTACTCTTGGACTGTATTTAAATATTTAAAATTTAAATCCCAGTTTTGAGAAGCTAAAAACAGGGCTATGCTGCAGTAGTCTGCATTTTTAAAGTCAGGTACCAAGTGTTCAGTTTCATGACTATTTTTATATAGATTTAAGTTTATTTCACCACAAATTACAGCATGATCAGAATTGCCAAAATTTGCAGCCAGCTGTACTTTATTGAAGATCTCAGGGTCATTAGTAAGTAGTAAATCTAAGAAATTTTGTTTTCTAGATGGCTCAAGAACTAGTTGGGAGAGTCCTAATTGTAGAAATGTTGTGTAATATTTAGATTCATTTTGAGAGTTGCTAAGAATTTTATCAGAATCCCACTTTATTCCTGGTAAGTTCATGTCACCTATTAGTATAGTTGTATGTGAATGATTATTTGTGTAAAACTTAATAAAATCTAATAATAACATGTCATCTTCAGTTTTAATGTTAGGAGGTCTGTATACATTAATTAAACGGATTTTGTTACTTGTAATAATAAGATCAGTCACTATTATCTCTAAATTATGATACTTCTTGTCAATTACAACTTCACTATGCTTTATGTTTTTATTTATAAGTGTTAATACCCCGCCCCCTTTGCTAATAGTCCTATCCTTACGAAGTAGGTTGTAATCAGAATTTTGAATTATTAATTGATCTGGTATTTGCTCACTCAGCCAGGACTCCTGAACACATATCACATCAGGGGACCCGTAGTTAACATCTGCTCCAGATATTAAGAGCTCAAACTCATTCAAGTAATTTAAAAGTGATCTACTGTTTAGAGACATGATTTGGAGAGTTTCTACAGTTTTTAAAATATTAAAATTTTTATTTTTACGATATATTTTACAGCAACTGGGTTGCATTTCATCCTATTTTGAAGTTTTGTCTAGGCCCTTAATCTCCAGAATGCAGTTGTTATCTAGATCATACAAATATGGTTCACCAAAATCACTATAACGGACAAAGACTTTTCGGTCTTCATTTCGAAACTGCTTAGCTTTGGCCAACAGTCCTATTTGGTCTTTGCGCTGGTCACTAGTAAGTGACGGCCTTAGATATATGTTTTTAAAAAGTTCTGATTTGCGAAGTTTGCCATTAGAACGAACAAACTTGTTCCGGGTGGCGTTGTTGACAAATTTTATTTTAAGGAGCCTTGGCTTTCCAGGGATTTTGTTTCCTATCCGGAAGCAATCGACAACCGTTTTTTTATTCGCTAGTGTTGTCTTACTTCCTCATATTTTCTTTTTGTTTTGTTTCGTTTCCACACCCTTTTTCTCTTTTTCCTTCTTCTTTTATTTGTATAATTCTTGATGACTTTGACAGATACTCATCATGTCACATATTGACTGGATTTTTTTATTTTTTTTTTTTTTTTGTTATTTTTCCTTTTTATTTTTTCTGGTATTTTTTTTTTTTTTAGAAATTTTTTAAAAAATAAAGTTTTTTTTTTAGAATAATTTTATTTTTTTTATAAAAAGTTTTTCGTTCTAATGGCAAACTTCGCAAATCAGAACTTTTTAAAAAATATATTAAGTCAATTACTAGTGACCAGCGCAAAGACCAAATAGGACTGTTGGCCAAAGCTAAGCAGTTTCGAAATGAAGACCGAAAAGTCTTTGTCCGTTATAGTGATTTTGGTGAACCATATTTGTATGATCTAGATAACAACTGCATTCTGGAGATTAAGGGCCTAGACAAAACTTCAAAATAGGATGAAATGCAACCCAGTTGCTGTAAAATATATCGTAAAAATAAAAATTTTAATATTTTAAAAACTGTAGAAACTCTCCAAATCATTTCTCTAAACAGTAGATAACTTTTAAATTACTTGAATGAGTTTGAGCTCTTAATATCTGGAGCAGATGTTAACTACGGGTCCCCTGATGTGATATGTGTTCAGGAGTCCTGGCTGAGTGAGCAAATACCAGATCAATTAATAATTCAAAATTCTGATTACAACCTACTTCGTAAGGATAGGACTATTAGCAAAGGGGGCGGGGTATTAACACTTATAAATAAAAACATAAAAGCATAGTGAAGTTGTAATTGACAAGAAGTATCATAATTTAGAGATAATAGTGACTGATCTTATTATTACAAGTAACAAAATCCGTTTAATTAATGTATACAGACCTCCTAACATTAAAACTGAAGATGACATGTTATTATTAGATTTTATTAAGTTTTACACAAATAATCATTCACATACAACTATACTAATAGGTGACATGAACTTACCAGGAATAAAGTGGGATTCTGATAAAATTCTTAGCAACTCTCAAAATGAATCTAAATATTACACAACATTTCTACAATTAGGACTCTCCCAACTAGTTCTTGAGCCATCTAGAAAACAAAATTTCTTAGATTTACTACTTACTAATGACCCTGAGATCTTCAATAAAGTACAGCTGGCTGCAAATTTTGGCAATTCTGATCATGCTGTAATTTGTGGTGAAATAAACTTAAATCTATATAAAAATAGTCATGAAACTGAACACTTGGTACCTGACTTTAAAAATGCAGACTACTGCAGCATAGCCCTGTTTTTAGCTTCTCAAAACTGGGATTTAAATTTTAAATATTTAAATACAGTCCAAGAGTACTGGAATGAATTTGTAGCCGTTTTAACAAAATGTATTCAATTACATGTGCCTTTAATAAACAAACATAAAACATATTCTAAGAAAAAAGTTCAGTATCCAAAACATATTTATAAACTCCAAAATAAAAAGAAAAAATTGTGGAAAACTAGACATAGTAACAATAATTTTAAAAATCAATTTAAAACAATTTCAAAACTTTATGCAAATAGTGTCAAAAAGTTCAAATCAGATCAAGAAGAAGAGGTTCTTAAATCACATGATATTGGTCATTTTTATAAATATATAAACAAATCGCTAAAATCCAAGGAAGCTATTCCTCCAATACAATGTGTAGATGGTAGTTTTGAAACTGAAGATTCTGAAAAAGCAAAAATTTTTGGTGACTATTTTGCCTCTGTCTTCACCAAAGATAATAATAACTTTCCATATTTTGAACCAAAAAACAATCAAATACTTGAAAACATAAATTTTACTGTAAGAGATGTCTTAAAATTTCTTAAAAAACTGCCTAATAAATTGTCTCGTTCTCCTGATGGCATTCCTGCTCTTTTTCTAAAGCGATTAGCAAAAGTTATTGCAGAACCCCTTTCTAAAATATTTCAAAAATCTTTTGATTCAGGTGAACTTCCAAGTGATTGGAAAATTGCACTTACTACACCAGTGTACAAAAAATGTGCAAAATGTCAAAAAGAAAACTATCGTCCAATCTCTCTTACATGTTTTTCTTGTAAAATAATGGAACAGATTGTAAAAGCTGAGCTTTCTATCTTTTTTGTAAATATATTATCTCACCTTCAGCATGGTTTTAAAGATAAAAGCTCAACAGTTACACAACTTCTTGATGTCTACAATGATTGGACTTTGGCTTTTCAAGGTAAAAAATCAGTTGATGTAGTTTACTTGGATTTTGCTAAAGCTTTTGATACTGTATCGCATCAAAAGCTTTTGTTTAAATTAAATAAATATGGTATTTCTGGTAAGCTTTTAAAATGGATAGAAGCTTTTTTAACTAATAGAGAAATGAAAATAGTAATAAACAATACTTTTTCCCCTTCATACCCAGTTACAAGTTCAGTACCACAGGGTTCAGTTTTAAAACATCTCTTACAGTAAAATTTATGTTTTCAAGTATTTGATTGTTTTTTGGTTCAAAATATGGAAAATTATTATTATCTTTGGTGAAGACAGAGGCAAAATAGTCACCAAAAATTTTTGCTTTTTCAGAATCTTCAGTTTCAAAACTACCATCTACACATTGTATTGGAGGAATAGCTTCCTTGGATTTTAGCGATTTGTTTATATATTTATAAAAATGACCAATATCATGTGATTTAAGAACCTCTTCTTCTTGATCTGATTTGAACTTTTTGACACTATTTGCATAAAGTTTTGAAATTGTTTTAAATTGATTTTTAAAATTATTGTTACTATGTCTAGTTTTCCCACAACTTTTTCTTTTTATTTTGGAGTTTATAAATATGTTTTGGATACTGAACTTTTTTCTTAAGTGGGTAAAAACCGTCTTTAACGTAAGTGGGTAAAAACCATGTTTCTAAACAGTAGATCACTTTTAAATTACTTAAATGAGTTTGAGCTCTTAATATCTGGAGCAGATGTTAACTACGGGTCTCCTGATGTGATATGTGTTCAGGAGTCCTGGCTGAGTGAGCAAATACCAGATCAATTAATAATTAAAAATTCTGATTACAACCTACTTCGTAAGGATAGGACTATTAGCAAAGGGGGGTGGAGTATTAACACTTGTAAATAAAAACATAAAATATAGTGAAATTGTAATTGACAAGAAGTATCATAATTTAGAGATAATAGTGACTGATCTTATTATTACAAGTAACAAAATCCGTTTAATTAATGTATACAGACCTCCTAACATTAAAACTGAAGATGACATGTTATTATTAGATTTTATTAAGTTTTACACAAATAATCATTCACATACAACTATACTAATAGGTGACATGAACTTACCAGGAATAAAGTGGGATTCTGATAAAATTCTTAGCAACTCTCAAAATGAATCTAAATATTACACAACATTTCTACAATTAGGACTCTCCCAACTAGTTCTTGAGCCATCTAGAAAACAAAATTTTTTAGATTTACTACTTACTAATGACCCTGAGATCTTCAATAAAGTACAGCTGGCTGCAAATTTTGGCAATTCTGATCATGCTGTAATTTGTGGTGAAATAAACTTAAATCTATATAAAAATAGTCATAAAACTGAACACTTGGTACCTGACTTTAAAAATGCAGACTACTGCAGCATAGCCCTGTTTTTAGCTTCTCAAAACTGGGATTTAAATTTTAAATATTTAAATACAGTCCAAGAGTACTGGAATGAATTTGTAGCCGTTTTAACAAAATGTATTCAATTACATGTGCCTTTAATAAACAAACATAAAACATATTCTAAGAAAAAAATTCAATATCCAACACATATTTTTAAACTCCAAAATAAAAAGAAAAAGTTGTGGAAAACTAGACATAGTAACAATAATTTTAAAAATCAATTTAAAACAATTTCAAAACTTTATGCAAATAGTGTCAAAAAGTTTAAATCAAATCAAGAAGAAGAGGTTCTTAAATCACATGATATTGGTTATTTTTATAAGTATATAAACAAATCGCTAAAATCCAAGGAAGCTATTCCTCCAATACAACGTGTAGATGGTAGTTTTAAAACTGAAGACTCTAAAAAAGCAAAAATTTTTGGTGAATATTTTGCTTCTGTTTTCACCAAAGATAATAATAATTTTCCACATTTTGAACCAAAAAACAATAAAACACTTGAAAACATAAATTTTACTGTAAGAGATGTTTTGAAATTTCTTAAAAAACTGCCTAATAAATTGTCTCGTTCTCCTGATGGCATTCTTGCTCTTTTTCTAAAGCGATTAGCAAAAGTTATTGCAGAACCCCTATCTAAAATATTCCAAAAATCTTCTGATTCAGGTGAACTTCCAAGTGATTGGAAAATTGCACTTACTACACCAGTGTACAAAAAATGTTCAAAATGTCAAAAAAAAAACTATCGTCCAATCTCTCTTACATGTTTTTCTTGTAAAATAATGGAACAGATTGTAAAAGCTGAGCTTTCTATCTTTTTTGTAAATATATTATCTCACCTTCAGCATGGTTTTAAAGATAAAAGCTCAACAGTTACACAACTTCTTGATGTCTACAATGATTGGACTTTGGCTTTTCAAGGTAAAAAATCAGTTGAGGTAGTTTACTTGGATTTTGCTAAAGCTTTTGATACTGTATCGCATCAAAAGCTTTTGAAAAAATTTAATAATTAACGTAATACTCTGATTATATTTCAAAAATTTTTTACTTTTGACGCGTCGTAGATAAAACCACTTAACGCTTTATAATCTATATATAAGTAGACTTAATGTGTGTGTGTGTGTGTGTGTGTTTGTGTGTTGTGTGTGTGTCTGTGTGTGTGTCTGTGTGTGTGTGTGTTTGTGTGTATGTGTTTGTGTGTGTGTGTGTTTGTGTGTGTGTGTGTGTGTGTGTTTGTGTTTGTGTGTATGTGTTTGCGCGTGTGTGTGCATGTTTGGCGCGTGTACGCGCGCGTGCCTGTGTGTATGTGGGTCAAAATTTTATTGTAAATTGTATTACATAAAATTTAATAATTAACGTAATACTCTGATTATATTTCAAAAATTTTTCACTATTGACGCGTCGTAGATAAAACCACTTAACGCTTTATAATCTATATATAAATAAACGTAATGTGTGTGTGTGCGTGTGCGCGCGTGTGTGCAAGTTTGGCGCGTGTACGCGCGCGTGCCTGTGTGTATGTGGGTCAAAATTTTATTGTAAATTGTATTACATAAAATTTAATAATTAACGTAATACTCTGATTATATTTCAAAAA
>JASAMX010016702.1:12500-18275 GCA_030248175.1 Microlaimidae sp. YZB2_3
TTTTTAACAATTCTGGAAATTTGGTGATATAAATAAAATAAAATTTGGTGATCTAAATTTAATATAAGTAGCCAACAAAAAAATAGTCGTTTATTTTTGCTATTATATTATTTATTTATTTTCACAAAACTAACAATAAGTTTTGCATTATAAATTTCAACAAAATTAACATATAAAAAATTTTTAGGTTAGTTTTTTTATGTTATAGTCTACGAAATGCGAAAGTATAATTCCAAAAAAAAAAATAATAAACCGAAGGGATCGACAGCAGCGACGAGGAGGTGGAGTAGTCCTATTAATTAAAAATATTTTTAGAGTAGTTGAAGTTGAAATGGAGGTAAAGTACAATGCAATAGAACTAGTAGCCGTTGACATTATTCTACAAAAGTCATCTAAACTGAGATTCATTGGTATTTACAGAGAACCTAGTACTAGCAAAGAAAAAGACAATCTAATATTTGAGTTAATCAGGAACTTGACAGAAAACTTTGTAGGAACCATTGTCTTTACTGGAGATTTCAATCTGCCAGGGGTAGATTGGTCTTCAAATAAAATAACTTCAAACACGCAAAATGAAAATAATTGGTTTGAGTTTCTTATTGAGCTAGGTATGTATCAGCTTGTTTCACAACCAACTCGTGGAAATAATTATCTGGATCTTTTGTTTACAAACGATAGAGAAATTTTCAATAATGTCACTGTTGCGCTCTCTTTTCACAATCAGACCATGACACTATTTTATCTGAAATTAATCTTAAATTATTTGACAGTCCTAAAAATAAGATTCAAAACTACATACCTGATTTTTTAAAAGCAGATTATGATATGCTAAGTTTATACTTATCTACAATCAACTGGAAAATATTATTTGAGGAATGTGGCACAGTAGAAAATGCTTGGCAGAGATTCAAGGATATTTTGTTGTTAGGTATCAATAGACATGTCCCTGGAAAAAAAATATTTACAAACAAAAAAAAATTGTACAATATCCAATACAAATAAGAAAACTACAAAATCAAAAGAAAAAACTTTGGCGTAAGCGTAATATTGATGAAAAATCAAGATCAGAGTACAAAAAAGTTTGCAAAGTATACAAAAATAAAGTTAGAGATTTTAACACTAATAAAGAAACAAAAATTTTAAATTCTGGGGGTTTAAACAATTTTTATAAATTTGTTAATAGTAAAATCAAAACAAAAGAAACTATCCCACCAATTAAAAGAGATGATTAAGGCCCTAAAAAAGCTCCCAAACAAATTGTCTCGAACACCTGACTGTTTTCCAGCTTACTTTTTAAAACGCTTGGCTAAAGTTATTGCTGAACCTTTGGCAATAATCTTTCAGATGTCTTTTGATTTTGGAGAATTACCACTTGATTGGAAAATAGCTTTATTAAACTTACTGTTTAAAAAAGGCACTAAAAGCCTAAAAGAAAATTATCGTCCAATTTCACTTACATCTTTTTCTTGTAAACTAATGGAACAGCTTGTCAAAGAAGAACTGCTTGTCTTTTTCCATATCATTTTGTCAAGGTTTCAACATGGTTTTAAGGCAAAAAGTTCTACAATAACACAGCTGTTGGAAACTTTTAATGAGTGGACGCTAGCACTAAAAGACAAATTTCTAATTGATGTCATTTACTTGGATTTTGCCAAGGCCTTTGACAGCGTGTCACATCAAAAATTGTTATATAAGCTAAAAAAATATGGTGTTTCTGGTAAATTTTTAAAATGGATAAAAGAATTTTTAGTTGGGCGGGAAATTAAAGTTGTAATTAATAACTCAGTATCCAAATCATTTCCTGTAAGAAGTTCAGTTCCTCAGGGTTCTGTTTTAGGTCCATTTTTGTTCTTGGTATATATTAATGATATTGTTGATTGTGTTAAGTTCTCACAAATTAGACTCTTTGCAGATGATATAAAGTTGTTTGTAAAATCTTCATCTAAAGATTACCACATTCAAACCTTGAGACTTCAGCAAGATTTAGATAGAATACACAGCTGGTCACAAGACTGGCAACTGCAGTTATCTAATCACAAATGTGAAGTTCTTCATATTCGAAATCATAGCAAAGAGTTAATTTGTAAATATAAGCTTGGTAATAACGTACTTGCAACTACAGAATTGGTGCGTGACCTAGGTGTTTATATATCCCATGATCTGAAATTCTCTAAACACTGTGAAATTACAGCAAAAAAAGCTATGAGAGTGACATCACTAATTTTTAGAACATTCAACTCAAACTCTAGAAATAATTTTCTCAGAGCATATAAGTCCTATGTTAGACCAATTCTGGAGTATGCTAGTGCAGTTTGGAACCCTTATTTACAAAAGGATATAAACATTTTGGAAAAAGTGCAACAAAATTTCACTAGGCGTTTGTTTTATAAATGCAAGTTGTTACCTGTTGGTTATGAACATAGACTGAATTACCTAGGTTTAGAAAGATTAAAGGATCGAAGAGACAAAATTGATTTATATGAGTGCTTTAAAATTATACATTGCTTAAACAATTTGCAAACCAATGATTTTTTTAAGTTTAACCTGCAGCCCACCCGTGGTCATCCATTTAAATTGGCAATGGAAGACTGCCGAATTAATGCAAGGAAATTTTCTTTTGCAAATAGGGTTGTTACACCTTGGAACAATCTACTCCCATCTCAAGTAACTGTCGATTCTTTGGATGCATTCAAGAAGAGTTTTGGAACTGACTTAAATAAGCGCTCTTTTTGAGCCTTTAAAGTCATATCAGATAGCTATGTTCATTGATAATTAGTTACAATTGTGATTCATATTGGCGGCAATTAAGTCGCAGATTTGATGTTGTTGATGAAAAAAAAAAGAAAAAAAAATAGAAAAAGAAAAAATAAAAGAAGACTATTTTTTGGTGGGCTACTTATGTTAAATTAAAAGAAAGAAAATAAAACAAAAAATAAGATTGACGATTTTTGGTAAGAAAGGAAAATAAAATAAATCTACCGTTCATGAGATTTCAACACGTCACTTGCTCAGTGGTAGGCCGAATCACTACCAATTAGCCATCACAGCTATGATAAAAGTCACATAAAACAGACTTATAATAATCTTTTTTCTTTGGAAAATAATGAGTGCTTTAAATAGGGGGCGCCCAAATTAGAGTACGCTTTTATTAGGGCGCGCACTAGTTAGAGCGCGCTCTCACTAGGGCGCGCCCTAATAAGAGCTATTTCACGCCAAAGTGTAAGTGTGTGTGTATGTGTGTGTGTGTGTGCGCGCGCGCGTGCGGGTGCGCGTGTGTGCGTGTGTGTGTACCTGTGCACGGTCTGAAAATGGCCCACCCCCTTTATTAGAGGTTCCCTCCCGGAAAAATTAAAAAGAACCCAAAAATCATGACGTCATTTTTTACCTATTATGACACCATCATCGCAAAATTTTTGCCGTTTTTAGCTTATTTCAATGCATTTTAAGCCATTTTAGACCTATTTTTACCTTATTTTCGCTTTTTTTGTTCTTTTTTCCCCTTTTTCCTTCTTTTTTTTCTCTTTTTTCTCCTTTTTTTCTCCCCTGCTTGCCCCCTGTTTTGGTGCTCCCCCCTCGTTTCAAAAAAGTTGCCTCTCTCCCGTGCTTCCCCCATTTTGGAATTGCCCCCCAATAAAACCCGAGGGGGGGGGCAGTGCACAGGTCTGTGTGTGAGCGTGTGTGGTGTGTGTTTGTGTGTGTGTGTTCGTGTGCGTGTCTGTGCGCGTGTTTGCGTGTGTGTGTATGTGTGTGTGTGTGTGCTTGTGTTTGTTCCTGTGTTCTTGTGTGTGTGCTTGTGTGTGTGTGTGTGTGTGTGTGTGTGTGTGTGTGTGTGTGTGTGTGTGTGTGTGTGTGTGTGTGTGTGTGTGTGTGTGTGTGTGGGTGTGTGTGTGTTTGTGTGTGTGTGGCGGAAAGCGCGTGGTAGGTTTTATTTTTTTTGTATTTGTGTACCGCTCGTGCAATTTAAAACCTACCACGCGCTCTCCACCACACGTGTGTGCGTGTGTGCTTGTGTGTGTGTGTGCTTGTGAGTGTGTGTGTGTGTGTTGTGTGTGTGTGTCTCTCTTTCTCTCTCTCTTTCTCTCTCTCTCTCTCTCTCTCTCTCTCTCTCTCTCTCTCTCTCTCTCTCTCTCTCTCTCTCTCTCTCTCTCTCTCTCTCTCTCTCTCTCTCTCTCTCTCTCTCTATGTGTGTGTGTGTGTGTGTGTGTGTGTGTGTGTGTGTGTGTGTCTGTGTGTCTCTGTCTCTCTCTCTTTTTCTCTCTCTCTCTCTTTCTCTCTGTGTGTGTGTGTGTGTGTGTGTGTGTGTGTGTGTGTGTGTGTGTGTGTGTGCGTGCGTGCGTGTGTGTGTGCGCGCGTGTGTGTGCGTTTTTAACGCGTGTCTGTGGGCGTGCCTGTTTGTATGTGGTAAAAATTTTAGTGTAAATTGTATTACAATATTTTTATACTGCTAAAAAACAAATTTTAAAAAATTCCATTAAAATAAAAGGTTTTTTTAACAATGCTGGAAATTTAAAGATCTAAAAAAATTTCTACAGAATTAACATTTAAAAAACTTTTAGGTTAGTTTTCTTTTGTTATAGTGTACGAAATGCGATAAGTATAATTCCAAAAAAAACTAAAATAAACGACTATTTTTTGGTGGGCTACTTATGTTAAATTAAAATAAAAAATAAAATGTGTGTGTGTGTGTGTTGTGTGTGTGCCTGTGTGTGTGTGTGCAGACCTGTGCACGGTCTGAAAATGCCCCCCCCCGTTTTATTGGAAAATTTGCCCCCCCTTTTATTGCCCCCGGAACATTAGAGTGCCCTAATTAATTAGAGCGCGTTTTTATTAAGGTGCGCCCTAATCAGAGCGCGCCCTAATTAGAGCATATTTTTATTAGGGCGAACCCTGATAAGAGTTATTACACGCCCTAATAAGGGCCAACCTTTTAGAAACGAGGCCCTAATTAGCCCACCCGATTGCACCAATAAGAGCACGCCTTTATTAGGGCGTGCTCTATTTAGAGCAGCCAATGTTTCTGAGCAATATAGGAAGTCACACATTTTTTCTTTTTTATTATGTTATATATTTTTGCCTTAATTAGTAGTTAAATCACGTTTCATGACACAATGTCATGTCCATGTCATGTCTTTTTTATCACCACGTCAAAAAATTTTAACCTATAATCTTGTTTTAATCAGTATTTTTTCGGTGAAATTTTAAAATCAATTTGTTTACGCGTTCAGTCTCCATAGTGAACGTAACCAGGAGGTCACAGAAATAACAACCTCTACTATTTTTTCAACATCTAGTGCGAATCAGGGTGGAAGAGAACTGTCGTCCATGCTCATATTTTTTTACAACCATATTTTTTAATTAGTGTAAAAATTCTTTAACTTTAATAAAACACTTTATTTGCTTAAAACCAGATATTCCAGGCCGGACAGGCAACTCAGCCCCAAATTACATGTCACAACATTATGCATAACAACAATATAAAAATAATATAATAGTTATTATTTTCATGTGGATTACTGCTCACTGCTACTCGATCTTTGACGTCAAGACGAGTCTTCTACTACTGCGCTGACACCTTTAGTATGAGTAATTTAACGCTCATTTAATTAGTTAGAAAAATTCCTGAGGCCGATCCTCTAAAAATATTAATTCAGAGTTTTCCAAACCGAAACCATGTTAAAACTTTTTAGTATTTAAATACAATTTGTTTGGGAGCTTTTTTAGGGCCTTAATCATCTCTTTTAATTGGTGGGATAGTTTCTTTTGTTTTGATTTTAC
>JASAMX010016703.1:0-55808 GCA_030248175.1 Microlaimidae sp. YZB2_3
TTTCAAAAAAATGTATACGTACGCATATACTTTGCGGAAAATGCATATGTATGGATATAACTAAAAAAACATGCATACGTATGCATATGAATTTATGCATACGTATGCATAACATATGCATATGTATGCATATAAACATATTCATACGTATGCATTTAGGTTCGATCCACACATACTAGCCCGTATAATTTGTTCTTCATTTCTCATTCTTCTTTTCTTTATTAATTAATTTTCATGTATTCTTGATAATATTGATATTAATACACATTCAAATATAATTTTTTAAATCGCTATAACACTGTTTTTTAAAGCATATAAAAATGATAGAAATTGTTCACCGTTTCTAATATTACAGTTATTAAAACGGAAGGTATTTAAAATTTTTGTTTTTTAAATGATTTAATTTTTTTTTCTTTATGTGTTTGTAAGGATACTGTTTTGAAAAGTTGTTGAGAATGCTTTATTTGATTTTTTTTATGAGAAAAAAGTAAAAATGCATAGTGGACTGTTTTCTGCCCGCTCGACAATTTTTTGGTGTTAAATGTTTCACCAATTGTTAAGCCCAAATTTTTATACTCATTGAGACTTCTTTTAAGTACAGAATCGCCTAAATACATCATTTTTAAATGTTAATATATATCACTTGAACCATTAATGATATTTTGACGAAACAAAATTTGTGGTCTATTAGGGGCAGGGGTAAGGTTTTGACAAAAAAAATCAATCATCAAAATCAGGACTAGCTAACAAAAAACAGATCATTTTACTAAAAATCTATTTTATATTCATTCATTGTTTTAACAAAATTTTACTTCCCCCATTCCCCTGCAAGTGTGGGTTAAATTTAAACCGTTCCTTTCCTTTCCTAGAAACTAAAAAAGCAAATAAAAAATATACAAACGACAAGGAATGACGAAGTATCATAAACTAAATCATTAAAATCGTACGCTTTTTTGTCTCTTTCTTCTTAATTTTATTGATTTTGTACCTATTTTTAAGTTTTTATTTTAGTATTATTTTGTGATTTTGTAATTTTAATTCTTAATATTTTGCGATAAATATTGAAGATTAAATGCAAATAGAAAAAACACTTACATATTACATGCCATTATTGTTGTAAAGAAATTTTTTAAACAAAAATAAGGATGCTTTTATTTCTGGCTTTTATTTTAAAATAATTTCAGTTTAATGAATTGTCGACCTATTTTGATATATTTGTATGTATTTATATTTATTTTCCTACGAATTATTTGTATAGAATGGTGTATTGTACAAGTCACACATGTAACAAACAAAGTACAATGTTTACAAAAAAAAGTTTTAAGGGTCACATAAAATGAAGTTACAAATATATTTGACATAATTTTTAAAAAAAAATTAGAGATTTGATTTTATAAAAAAATTGACAATTGTTGCAAAGGCTTCTCATCTTTTTTTCATATTTCAAAAACAATATATTTTTAGTAAAAAGTCTTTAGGCACTTGTTATACATGAAGTCTAAATATGAAGAAAAAAAAGAAAAAAAAAAACAAAAACAAAAGAAAAAAAAAAAAAAAAAAAAAAAAAAAAAAAAAAAAAAAAAACAAAAAAAAAAAAAAAAAAACCCCGGTAAAAAAGAGAAAATCATGACTCATATTATTCATGTGAAAAAAACAGAGAAAACATGTGCAAAAAAACCCTCCCTTTAAGCATAGAAAATGCAGTCAATTGACAAAACAGGTTTGTTTTTTTTTTTTTGATGGAGCATAAATTAAGTCTTTTTTTGTTTTTTGTTGTTTGAGCGAAAAAATTGTTTCATAACGACATCAAAACACAAAAAAACACAAATATTTCATTTTTTATCAAATTGTTTAATACAAGATAACTGAAAAATAAAACATAAAAAAATATTTTTTTACTATTTCCTAGCTCAGAATAAATATATTTTACTTCCTATCAAAACTAAATACCTCATACAAAAGTTTATAAACTAAACAACGCATACAAATATAAAGGTTCAAAGGCTTACCGCTTTAAAATAAAAATTAAAGAAAAAAAACAAACAAAAACATACAACATAGAAGACATAGCATAAAATTAGAATTTGTACTTTTTTAATCTATCAGTAAAACTATTTACAGTGGTAGCTGACACAATATCTCGGGGTAGTGAGTTCCAAGCTTTTACAATTCGATTACAAAAAAAGTACTTGTATATATCTAAACATCACTTTTATGCTTGTTTCAAAACAAGATATTTTGTGCGTTTTTATTGGTGTTTGATTTATTTTTAATTATCAGGTAAACAAATAAGAAAATTAAAAATCTAAAAACATTACTGTATTTTTCATTAAAATACAAACAAATTGATATATTGGTTTTTAAAATTACTCTAATAGCCAAGTTATGCCCACTTTTGACGGCCAAAGATTAATTGCAAAGTGTTTTAACAGATATTGTTATTTTTTAATAAAAAAAATCTTACGGATTTTTTTTTTTGAATTTTAAAACACATGCAACCGTTTGCATGTGTTTTTGAAACACACGCAAACGGTTGCATGTGTTTTAAAAACACATGCATACGTATGCATAATTTTTGAAACCACATCATGCAACCGTTTGCATGTAATTTTAAAACACATGAAAATGGTTGCATGTAATTTAAAAACACATGCAAACGGTTGCATGTTTTTTAAAAACACATGCAAACGGTTGCATGTGTTTTGAAATTACAGGAAACCGTGTGCATGTGATTTTAAAAAATTTTGCATACGTATGCATATTTTGCATACGGTTGCATGGTTTTCCATGCAACCGTTTGCCAATTTATAAAATCACATGCATACGGTTGCATATTTTTCGAAAAACATGCAACCGTATGCATAAAAAAATATGCATACGTATCCATTTCGTTAGGATCCACACATATCCCGTATAATTATTCTCCGTTTCTCATTCTTCTTTTTTTAATTAATTAATTTCATCTATTCTTGATTTTAATTAAATTGCAATAAAAGTGTCACCAGCGCAAGTACCATTTCTATTTCTTGTAACAAATCTTTTCAGCTTTTTTGTGAAGAACTAAACAAATAATAAAACGTAAAAAAAACTTTCGCAAGTCAAAATAACTTAACTTAATATAAATTTGTATTAAACGACGTTTGTATAAAAACCCTTAGTGCTTTTATTGAAACCTTTGTTTTTTGAAAGAAAAAAAAAACCGTTGGCAACAAATTTAATAACCGTTATTTTGTATTGTTATGTATTTGTAAACGTAAATGTTGCCCAAATTATGTTTATTAGCATAATAAACTATTC
This sequence comes from Microlaimidae sp. YZB2_3, assembly GCA_030248175.1. Taxonomy (NCBI): domain Eukaryota; kingdom Metazoa; phylum Nematoda; class Chromadorea; order Desmodorida; family Microlaimidae; species Microlaimidae sp. YZB2_3. Next base: position 3,298 of record JASAMX010016703.1, read on the forward strand.
GTTATATTCTAGGTTTTTTATGAAAAATATATTTATATGTGATTAAATAGGTAGATACAAGTCTAAGTGCAGTATTTTTACTAGCTTTTGTGTCTTTCCTGTCATTGTATTTAGATGGCAAAATAAAAATTGATTGATTGATTGATTGATTGAACCCGGCCTAAAAATTAGTGTGACTGTGACTAGTTTTAAGATTAATTCTTTGATTGCTCAAGTGTAGTCAGAACATTTGTTTAAACGTTTTTTGAAATCATATAATGACGTCGTTTCCTACCAGGACTTAAATGTGGCAGGACTCAAATGTGATAGGACTCAAATGTGGTATTTTGGATTTTTTGCCAGGACTTACATGTGGTAGAATCCAGTTTTTAGTGTGTTTAAAAATAAAAATAAGTCTTGTTTTTTGGAGTGTGTTCCGAACGAATTTTTTAGGTGGGAGGTGTAAAATTTAGAAAAAAAGTTTTCCCAAAACAGCCCAAGCTATAAAAAAAGTTTAACTCTTGTTTTTAGGCCTGTTTTAAATTTTTTTTTTAAATCTGGACAACCTATTATTATTGCGTCAAAAAAAATTTTTATAAAAAAGTATAAACGTTTTTCATTCAATTTCATATACTTTTTCCTCATTTTTGTCAAAATAAAATAAAAAATGTATCAAAATTAAAAGTTATCGACCTAAATTTTATTCTACGACTGATGGTGTTACCAAGGTCGACATTCCATAACCCGAGTGTGAAGCTGTCAAAGCTGGCTTCGGTAGGTTTGAGGCAGCAATATTTGCCTCAAAGTTAGGTAGAAGGCGGAATAAATGTCTGAGAGGCAGGTAGGAGGCAGAGTGGAGGCACCGAAAACTTCACTTGGAGGCAGGCAGAAGGCTCTGCCTCTTGTATTAAACTATATATTTGTGAGAAGACAAGTATAGGAGGCAGCTAAATCTGCCTCGAGGCAGGTAGGCGGCAAGTAGATTTTGAACGGAGAACAGCTAGGAAGGCAGCAAAAATTTTTGATAGAGGCAGATAAAAGGCAGGTAAAAACCTGACTTCCCAAATGAGGCATTCCGGTTTTACCTTTTTTTCTTTTTAAGAAAAAAAATACAATAATGATAAATGAATTTGCGTTGATTGGTCATCACGCTAACTCTATTTTTTTAACCCTTTGGGATTTTTTCGTCTAAAAACCGCTGCAAATCCGCAGAAGGGATTCCGCGCCAGTGCTGCACTGTGTTAAACTCATCGTGCGGCAGCGGGTGGACGTGAAGTTTAACATTGAGCAGCACTGCCGCGAAACGCCTTCTGCGGATTTGCAGCGGAAAAAATCCCAAAAGCACAACAACGCACAACTTTTTATTTCCTCTATAGTTCCTATTTTTTAGCCAAAAAACGTACCTCTAATTTTTGGAAAAAAATGAAGGAAAATGACTTAATGTGTTTATTGGTCATTACGGGCAACCCCCTTTCCGATTTACATTCAGTGAAAAACTTGCACAAGCCAGCAATAGTTTCTAGTTTCAATTTTTTGTAAATACTTTAAAAAACAATTTAACAAATAACTTTGTTTTGATTGGTCATCACGCGACCGAAATTTTGTATTATGCGAATAACTTGCGCAATCCAGCTGTATTCCTACGTTAGTTTTTGATTTTTTAGCCAAAATACACGAACATTTATGCAAAAAAAAAACATTATGACGCCGACAAATATCGCCTTCCGGTTTCCAAAAACTCAAAATGGACACGGCCATTGTCTGATGAACAGCTCGCACAACCCATCTGTAGTTCCTTATACAGTTTATGCTTTTTAGCCGAATACCGTATATTTTTGAGCGGAAAAAACAGTAATGGCGCCGAAAAAAATCGCCTGTCGAAAACTCACCGTGGACGCGGCCATTATTCTGGTCTTTTTGACAGCCGTCCTACTCGTCAAGTTCCTGCCGGAACCTTTTCAGCGCGGCTTCTTTTGCGACGATGAGAGCATCAGATATCCGTACAGGACAAGCACAGTACCCTCACCAGTGCTATACGCCTTCTGTTTGTTTCCAGCTGTTATAGTAAGCAAAAAAAAGCGTTTTTCTATTATATACCATAAAATAAATCTGCATATGACATTTGCGTATTTTTTATTATTGGCAATAGAGCAAATCTGCATATGCAGTTATCCGTACAGGGCCAGCACGGTACCCACACCAGTGCTATACGCCTTTTGCTTTATATCAGCTATCATATTAAGCGTTTTTTTATTAATTAGTAATTATCATAAAACAAATCTGAATATGACATTTACCTATATTTTTTTACGATTGGTTTTTTTTAACCTATATTTTTATCGGTTCTTATTTTTGCCGTGTGCAAAATGAAATGAAATAAACTGCATATGGCTAGATAGATTTTTATGTCGTATATCTAGCCATACGCTGTTCATTTCATAATATCTTGTGCATAGCAAAAATAACAGCCGGAAGCCGAAATTAATGCTGGCCGAATTTAAGTCAGTTACCCTACATACATACCCTACATTAAGTGTTTCCGTATGAAAGGAAAAACTATCGCGTGCAATTTTTTCTTTTCTGTTTCTGCAACTGGATTTGGTTTGGTGTTTGGTAGTGATGGGCAGTTCCGGTTCCGGGTTCCGGGCAAAATTTAGAATTCTGGTTCCGGTTCCTGATCCGGATTATTTGAAAATCTCAATTCCGGTTCCGGTTCCGGTGTTCCGGGGGTTCCGCGATTCCTCCCATCACTAGACTGTTTGGTTTGCGAGCGTGGGTCAACTTGTATTTTTAACCAGTCTTGCTGGTTAAAACAATCAGTGGCTTTATAACCAGTGGCTTTATATTAGTATGTTGATGCATGTTCGGTCTGAAACCAGACCGTATTTTAATCTTACATAACTTTTACAGGACTTAATTATTGGCACTGTATTAACTGTTGAATTAATTTAAAGTGTACAGTATTTGTTGTAAAGCTCAGTTTATTTAGTCTGTGCAAAAATGATGTAAACAGGAAAAAAATTTGCGTGAGTATATTTCTCTAACAATACGATTGATTTAAACATTTTTTTTTAGATTTTAATGTTATCTAATTTTTTTGTTACGCCAATATTATTTTTGTATAAACCTTAATTTTAGATGATTGATAATGAATTACTTCGAGTGTTGGACGAAGAGTCGAAAGAGGCATTGTTATTTCGAAGTTTCAGTCTGTTTTCGTGGAATGTTCATCGTGTTTTCGTTCGTTTATATATTTTGTTAGGTATGATATGCTTTTAATAAAGTAATTTTAACTGGGCTAATACATATTATTCGGTTTTTAAATATGTGAATATGCACATATTACTTCGTGGTAATTCTATATCTAATTACCTTTTTTAACTTCCAGTTTAACAAAAAAACAAAAAAAAACGTTATAAAATTGTATAATTCGTTTTTCGGTACAGTTTTTTTGTGATTTATTTAAAGGAACAAATTGAGCCGATTAATATAATAAATAAATAAATAAATAATAAACCGATTGAGCTGATGAAAATATCGTCCCCCCAGCCTTGCAACGGAGCACTCCGAATACCATATTTAAATTAGGAAGGTTTGGTATTAAAGGAGTTGTCCAGTTCGGGTGATATAGGAATTTGATTTGTTACAGTACTCCTTTAAACAGATTTTTTTGGCTTAAATAATCATATTATTCCCAAATGACATGTTATTTTGTATTGAGAAACCGAGTTTTATCAAGAATACATGAAAATTAATTAATAAAGAAAAGAAGAATGAGATATTAAAAACAAATTATACGGGCTATGTGTGGATCCAACCTAAATGCATATGTTATGCATACGTATGCATAAATTCATATGCATACGTATGCATAATTTTTTAGTTATATGCATACGTATGCATATTTTTTTTAGTTATAAAAGTGCATAAAAGTTAGAAAAAAATGCCTACGTATGCAGGGGCGTAATCAGGATTTCGGAAAGGAGGGGGTAACACTTCATGCAATTTTTCCGAAAAAGGGGGGTTGTAGGGGTTGTACTCCAAATTTTCAAAATACCGTAACAAATACATTAAAAAAGAGTAAAATTTTTGCGTTTCGTGCTAAGTGATTTTTTTGCTATTATTTGCATTGTTTTTAAGTTAAACTTGAAAAATTTTAGGTTTAAAAAGTATAACATTAAAAATCGTGCGACAGCACCAAAAAATTTTTAAAAATTGTCTTTGAAAATCATTAGAAACATCACTTAAAAGTTGTAAAAAGGTATATAAATGTCGAGCGCTGATCGGAGCGAAGCGTGAGAAAAATTTTTAAAATTGTTCTCTTAGGACCCCCAAATTTTTATCTCAGCCAACCCAAAAGGGGGGGTTACAAATCCCCATAACCCCTCTCCTGGCTACGCCCTTGTACGTATGCACAAAAGTTTTTAAAAAAATGCATACGCATGCACATAACCTTAAAAAATATGCATACGTATGTATATAACTTTAAAAAAATATGCATACGTATGCATAACATATGTATGCGTATGCATATAAAACTATACATACGTATGCGTTTAGGTTGGATCCACACATGGTCCGTATAATTTGTTCTTCATTTCTCATTCTTCTTTTGTTATTAATTAATTTTCATGTATTCTTGATTTTACCAAAAAGTAGTATATTATAAAATGTTTGTAAAAAGTGCTAACGTTAAAATGTAGCCATGTTTTTCTAGTAAATTGAAACAACATATAAATTTTACTTCCAATATAACAAAATAATGGAAATTTCTTTTATTTTTCTCTAAAACCACACAATTTATACTTTATACTATACAGCATTTTGAAAATTATACCTTCGTTTTTAAAGATAATGATTTGGCATGTAATTTCTTATCACAATAAATTCATTCTCAATATATCATCTAAAAATCTAATATATATTTAGCTTAATAAAAGTTGCCATGAACATATTATGTATTGTAAGAGTTCCGACGGTTACCTTTCCAACGGGAGTTAACCTTCCCGTGGTTTTCCCCGTAACACACATAATGCAATTTTTGACATGGAATATATCCCCTCTACTTGTAAAACACAATTCAAATTATAAATGGCATTCCGTCATTTAGAGGGTGTATACTACATGGAGGAAAAATGGTACATCTTACGGGTGGACCAAGAGGGGTGTAAGGGAAAGGGTGTGAGGGCTTTTGTAACTACTGATGTAAAGATAAGTGTGTGGAATGGGATTGGTTTAAAGAATAAAATTGGGGAAATCAAGATGATGATCAAAATCAAGGCGATCATGATATTCACTTAATCAAGATGCTCAAGACACACAATCAATCCAGAACAATTTTATTAGTTAATAATTCTTATAACATACCCTTTCCTTAAATCCTTTAACAAGGTTGTCCTTAGTCATATCATGCTGCACTGGAACAAATTATTAGTGAGTTCTAATATTGTGGAAGATCATATGAAAAGCAATTTTCATTTTAAATGAGGAGATTGGGATTTCTACTCAAACTCAAACTTTTTTCTGGCTTTGTTTTGTTCATGGCAAATTTACATTTTCTAAAGGTTTTTTAATTATTTTTTTGTACGATTATAGGTTACTATTTTTTTGGCATACTTTCAACGAAATTGGTTACAGACGTGATTAAACTCTGCGTGGGCAGTTTAAGACCACATTTTATTGAAGTTTGCAAACCGGATTGGACCAAGGTAAAATATTTTTATATACTACTTGCTAGAATCAGAAAAAGCTTATTAAAGAATTTTGAATTAAAAAAATTAAAATGTTTCCAAAATATGAAAACAAAAAAATGGTTTATCTATAGAAAATTTTTGTTACCATAAGCTTAGTCTAAAGTAATACAGTGTTTGCTCAGCCAAAGTGCTTTCATTAAACAAGAAAAACTTTTAACTTGCTGTCATTTGTCACGCGCAAAAGTATGAAATGAACTGCGTAAAGCTAGAATGATCGTCATGTCATCTATCTTGCCATAACCATTTGATTTTAAAATCTTGCGCATGACAAAAAAAACTACCGGTGTCCAAAATTAAGGCTGGCCGAATTTATATCAGTTACCGTTATGGTTTAATACTTTTTCGAAAATTAAAACAATGGTGATTTAAGTTTTCTGATACCTGGTCTTTGGTTGTTTTTGATGTCTTAGCTCCGAAACACTCTCCTAGCAGCTTCGCACTTGTTTTGTGCTAAATTTTTCGAATACATTAAAAGAGCAAGGCCATGATTATATTGACGCATCCTAGTTAAACCGCTTATCATGTAAATATATCCGGCACCCAGCACGATATTTACTGTAATTAAACGGTGATGTGTGGTTTTGTAGTAATTACCGCGCTGGATACCGGCTATAATCACATGTTAAATTAAAAATTGAGCGGTTTAACTACGATGTGTTTATTAATTATTTATATACTTCCGAATACTTAAATTTAAGACCATTTAGATTACGTATTTCAGAGGGTAAAGCTGTAGAGCTCCTTCCGCTTTAAATAGACGGAGCTGCGAAATCTGATATTAGATGGATATGAATATCACTATTATATAGAATGAAAATATAGATCTATTGGCTTTTTTTAGATCAAATAATCAATTATAATCAATTTTTTAGATCAATTGCTCGTATTTCGTTACGGACGCCCATTGCACTGGCGAAGATTCTCACAAATTTCACGAAGCCCGCCGCTCTTTCCCCTCAGGTCATTCCTCCGTGGCCTTTTTCACAGCGGTATTTGCCGTGGTAAGAATTTTTGTATTTAAAATTTGCATAAGCTGTCGTTTAATTTACATGAGCATTTTGTCGCACGCAGCTGATTGGTCGTTATCCATATGATGTTCATTTCCGTAGAGTAGTACTTTCAGTAGATTTTGCGCGGTTTTCCAACCAAAAGAATAAGGTGATTTTACAGTTGCGAACGCACTTTCCAGATCCAAACTGTAATTTCACTTAACTGAGATTGTTTGATTTTGTGGGATAATTTAATGGGAAAAACTCAATTAATAAGTGATTGCCAAGGGTGAAACTTAATTTATTTGTATTTAAAACAAGTACGAATAAAATTGATAAAATATCTTATCTCATTTGAACAAGGAATAAAATAAGATTCGTCGAGAAAAAACTAAAAAGAACCATTAAAACATTACAAGAGTTTTACACAACTACTGGAGGCGTACAAGGTTTAAGGCTTCATTTACTTGTATTTTTAGATTTTATTATAAATAAATGTATAAATATTAAAATGTACATTTATCACAGTTAAACAAGGAATACCATGAGTTCCCAAAGAAAAAAAAATTTCAAACACTATCTATATAAATTTGAACAACATGAAACAAGGAATACGATGAGTTCCAAAAAATAAGAAAAAAAATTGTAAACACTATATAGACTAGTTCTGAATAAGCGATATTTACTGTACGAGAGAGGGTACAAAAAGATAAAATTTTTAAAAAATCGTAGTTTTCTTAGTTTCTTTGGTTTAAACCTATATATGAAAACTGCAACACAATGATATGTTCTATGATGTTGAAGTGCTTTAATATATCAGTTTGTGCTAAATAAATTTTGGTTAAACATCACAATAGTTAGAAATCATCACTAAAATAGTATTTTCGTGAACAATGATTTCGAATTAACAAAAATAAAATTAAAATTTTTGTTTTGAAACTAATTTCAAACCTACTTAGGTTGTTTTAATGTTTTATTGTAAAACTATTCAAAATTTAAATTTTAATTTTAAAAAGTCCATTCCAAATAGAATCATTTCCTTTAATTAAACATTAAAAATATGGAAATCAAGCGCGCCAGCAGTGCCGTACCCATACCTACGAAGCGGAAAAAAACTAAAAATCCCTAAAAATGCTTTTGTAACATTAAAAAGTATTTAAGAAATTTTGAAGGGAATTTTTAAGGTCGAGATTTTGAATCAATAAATATTTAAAATATTTGAAACCATAACATGTGCTGCTGTTTCTCAATTTTCGTCCTAGACATGATTGGCTCTAGTTGTCATTGTACCCTATTCCTACACTAAAAAACCCTGATTCAGAACTAAAGGTAAACCCAACGTGGCTGCAACAGTTGTTCGTTGGATTAAAAAATGTCCCCCATTAAGTAACCACTTAAATCACAAGAATTTGACGTCACTTTATTACACAAATACTTCGTGTTTAATCGAATCTAATTGGTTGATCAAGTGACGTCATATTTTTTTGATTTGAATGGTAACTTAATGGGGGGCATTTTTAATCTAACGAACAACTGTTGCAGCCACGTTGGGTTTACCTTTAGTCTATATATATATATATATATATATATATATATATATATATATATATATATATATATATATATATATATATATATATATATATATATATATATATATATATATATATATATATATATATAGATTTGAACAACGTGCTAACACAACAAATACAGTTAACACAGTGTCCGGTCTTAAAGGTCAATGTTATTAACATTTTATGTAACTCCAAAAAGTACATTTACAAAAATATTGTGTGTCATTGTTAAAATGTCAGTGATTTCATTTTGCACAAAGTTGAGCAAGCACTAGTTTCCGAGCAAAAAACTATTGGTATGGGCTATATTTTATGCTTATTGTAACTGCCACTGTAATTTTGCATACATAGTATAAAACTTATTTCAAATAAAATAAATATAACAAGGTTTTCAGTTTTAATGGTTCCATCGACAAAAGTCCCGCAAGAAATAATTTGCATACGGTTTTTTTAATAATTTAAAATAACTTGATTTTTTGTTGGAAAACGGCGCAAAACCTTTTGAACGTACTATTACTGAAATAAAAATCATACGGAACGATGAATCACCTGCATTCCAACCATGCGTATGCAAATTATTTCTTCCGTGACTTTGGTCAATTTATATAATCCCATTGGGTCTCGTTTAATTCGCTGTAGTTATTGTAGTAACAATAATGTTATTTTTCAATTTTAGTTATACATTCAATACCGCCTGCGAAAACGGTGGACGTACCGGCAACTACTGAAACCGATCTTGCAACTAATTTGCATACTGCTGGCTGTGTACTGCGCAATCACCCGTATTCAGGATTACAAGCACCACACTACCGATGTGATAGGCGGATCCATTCTTGGTATTCTTTGCGCGTGGATTGTGGTAAGTTATCGATTGTTTTTTATTGGTATTTTTTATTGTTGCTGTTGGGGAAATAAATTATTTGAGTTATGAATTATTATGTTATAGAATTTAATTGCAACATCTTTTAACTCACCTGTGTTATTTTTTTGCGAGAAATTCAAAAGCTCAAAATACCGCTTTTTTGATAAAAAGGCATAAATTTTGTTTTTTCCACAACTGGGTGTGCAATGATCAAGCTAAACTAAAGGGTATTATCATATTCTAACTTAAGAATGGTTCATATTTATGACAAAACGTCCTTTGGACAAGCCAAAACGTCCTTTGGACTTTTTCCTTTAGACGAAGTATGAATGCTACTTAGAATTTGTCCTTTGGACAAAGTCCAAAAACCAAAGGGAAAAGTCCAAAGGACAAAAAGTATGAACACGTTGTCCTTTAAATTTTGTCCTTTGGAAAAAGTCCAAAGGACGTTTTTACGCTGTATTTGTTTTTTGGACAAAGTCCAAAAGACTTTTGTCCTTTGGACTTTGTCCAAAGGACAAAAGTCATAAGTATGAACCAACCTTTAGAGTTAGTCTATCAATTTATTGAAATATTTCTGTGTTTGAGTTCACAATGATGCATTTGGTAGCGAAAATTGTTAATTTATCTGCTATAGTAAGAAAGCATAAAATTTCATTTAAGAATTTTGCGTTTACATTTTCTTGGTTTAAAAATGCGCAGATGACATTTGTAATAATTTAACAATAATGCTGAAAACCTCTCATGTAGATTAGACTACAAACTGTAGAATATTTCACAAGTCGCAGTAAATATGTTTACACGGTAAAAATCTACACTGTAAATTGCTTAACATATAATTAAAACAACTATTTAACACAAAATTGAACATTTTGTTAGTCTTATCATGGGTGGCGCGGGAGCGCCACGGGGCGATTTAGCCCCGTGGCGCCGCGCCAACCATAATTAGAGAACGTGGGTAAATTTTCAAATTCAGAACCTTCTTCTTCTTCTTCTTATTATTATTATTATTATTCCAACGCTCCATCCTTAAAAGCGATATTCCTCTTTCGTTATTGGTTGATCAAAAATAAACATGGGCTCATAAGAAAGAAGAAGGAATTACGCAACTTTCTTAGGAAGCACTTTTTTGATTTAGGTTCTTGTTATCGATTTATTGATCAAAATAAAAAATTTGAAAAATAGACAAATAAAAACTCCCAACCGCACAATAGCAGCCTTTTGGCAACAATAAGGATTGTACAGAGCAGACAACCAACATCCCCTCATAGAAACCGCACAAAAAAAGCAGACCTAATTGGTGGCAGAAACGGAACCAGTTCCCAGGGCCATCTGCTTCAACCGCGCGGAAAACGGAGAAAACAACAGGGTACTTTATTTAATTCTTGCATTACTGATGACAAAATTAATTCAAAGTTTTATTTATTAAAAAATAATAATAAGCGTCGGCGGCGCGGTAGCGCCACGCGCCGCTAATCATCGGTGGTGCGGGGGGCCATACTGCAATTTAACCCACGGCACCGCGCCAACTATATTTAGAGAACGTGAGTAAATTTTGTAATTCATGTTCATCATCTTCTTATTATTTGGCGCACGGCATCGCGCCAACTATATTTAGAGAACGTAAGTAAACTTTGTCTGGAGCGCAACTGCACCGCACTAACTATAATTAAACAACGTGGGTAAATTTTTTAATTTAAATTCATCTTCTTCTTTTTATTATTTTTTATTTAAAAAAGTATATCTTGGCAACGGAATGATTTTAAACATATGTCATTGCACAGCTAAAACTACAGTTTATTAGGCAATTTTTTTAATTTAATGCAAAAAAAGTGGTAGACTAGCCTTGAAAAATGCTCTAAGAATAGAGCAGGAAAAAGGGGCGATTTTTCCCCGGGCGTATGTTTAGACAGAAAAGATGTGGACTAGTCTGAGATGGACATTATGTGGACTATACAAAATTTGCATTTGGTTTGGGCAGCTGCTCACTAAATAAAAATTTCTACCACGCGATAATGATTTGTTTATACATTGATCTAATCACACAGCACTGTTGCATTTTTTTTAGTTTGATGAAATGTCAATTGAAAAAATTATACTCACAGCAATATTTGACAAGCGCGAAATCGCCACTTTTTCAAATTTATAGCTGTTTCTTACACATACAAATATAACCTTCAAATTGAAAAAGTGGCGATTTCGCGCTTGTCAAAGATTGCTGTGAGTATAATTTTTTCAATTGACATTTCACCAAACTAAAAAAATGCAACAGTGCTGTGTGATTAGATCAATGTATAAACAAATCATTATCGTGTGGTAGAAATTTTTATTTAGTGAGCAGCTGCCCAAACCAAATGCAAATTTTGTATAGTCCACATAATGTCCATCTCAGACTAGTCCACATCTTTTCTGTCTAAACATACGCCCGGGGAAAAATCGCCCCTTTTTCCTGCTCTATTCTTAGAGCATTTTTCAAGGCTAGTAAATTCCTGATTATAGTGTGCGTGTGATGTTCCGCGAAATTCCGAGCTCCAGAGCATCTTATTTTATGCTATTTCGCTAAATATAAAGCGACGCCGGTTATTTAGAGGTGTAGGAAAATAACTCCTCTTTAAAATTTATTTTCCTTATTTTACACCCATATACTTTAGCAAAATTATAAGTTAATTATAATTAATTATAGGTTAATTATATTTATAAATTAATTAATTGATATTGCAGGTAGTGTACATAATGAAGATCTCCACTTTGGACCGTTTAACTCGGGATAAAAAGCTGGAAGATCAAAACTCCCACTCAGGACAGGAAACCATTTGATAAAAATAGTTCTATTCATAAATTTTAATAGTTTTATAACAATTTTTTGTGTTAAGTTAAGTTTTTTGTTTTGTAAGATATAAATAAACAATTTTTTCTTCTGCAATGTGGAATTTTTAAGGAAAAACATACGACAATAAGATTTAATAAAAATATGAAAGCCTTCGATTGTTAGTTTTTGTTAAAAACAAATAGACATCTAAGCAAACTGATAAATCTATGAGATTTTTTAAACAACTTTAATATAAGCAACCGTATTTAACATCGAACTAACATAACATTTTGTTAATTTACTACGGTGGACGTGGACCGCCCCTATCGCGTGTATCATTTTTGTATATGGAAACAGCTAACGGATTCTATTTATTAAATGCAATATTTGCTTCATCAGATGGATAAATTTAATATTTTTGGAAAATGCAAAAAAACATGTTTTTTTGGTGTTAGATTTTTTCCTCACTAAAAAACACATATAGAATTTTTAGACCGGAATCGTAATCTTTAGTACAACATAGTTTTTAAAAACTATTGTGTGTTTTAGCTGGGTTGATGAGTTTTTTGAATTTAATATAATTTGTAATTTTGTAACTCTAAAAAATTTAAATTTAGAAAAATTGATTTCACAAAAAGTTTTGTTAATAAGCGCTACGTCTCCATTCTATATAAAATGATGCATTTTTGCTATTTTTATTGTAAAATTGTGTTATTCATTGTTCGTTAATACTTATGTTACAAAAAGTGTTTATGATTAAAACTGAATTCTTTCAGGCTGAAATTTAGCGCGTACCGCTCGCCGTCAGAAAGAAATTAAACAACCAGACCTGTGCACGGTCTGGAAATGCCCCCCCGTTTTATTGGAGGATTTGCCCCCCCCCATTTTATTGCCCTCTTCCCCCCGCCAAAAAATGAAAAATTACTCTAAAATTATGACGCCATTTTTGACCTATGATGACGCCATCATCGCGAATTTTTTGCAGTTTTTAGCCTATTTCAATGTATTTTAAGCCATTTTAGACCTATTTTTACCTTATTTTCGCTTTTTTTTTGTCCCTTTTTTCTCTTTTCCCTTCTTTTTTTCTCTTTTTTTCTCCTTTTTTTCTCTTTTTTTTCTTTCCCCCTGCTTGCCCCTCCCCGTTTTATTGCCCCCCGTTTCAAAAAAGTTGCCCCCCGTTCCCCCCCCCCGTTTTGGAATTGCCCCCCCCGTTTTAACCCCGGGGAGGCAGTGCACAGGTCTGAACAACCGTATTCATGAAACCGGCGAGGCCGCGCCGGCGTGATCGCACCCGGCGTCGACGCTGAGCGTGTCATGAACATATGCATTAGTGGACGTGCGAGTTGTTTTTAAAATTTCGTTAAACCACATTTCCACAAAACAAACGACAAAATAGCGCTTAATTTAATTTCAAAAATTTACCAGGTTAACGGGAAACAAATATTGAAGTTAATTTTAAAACATTTGCGTCAACATCTCATTCTTATAAAATTTTTGCTTGTCTGTCCATAGAATAGAAATGCGTTCATGACACGCCCGGCGTTGACGCGGGTTTCATGAATACGAGGCGACGAGACCTCGCCGGTTTCATGAATACGGCTGAAAAATGAACGCGCAAACTAAGATAAATTAAAAAAATAAATGTCAGTGGTAATGTTGTGACTAATAATTATTAAACTGCGTCATGTGTTTCCCCGCACGTGATATTTTTTTTTGAAAAAATGAGTGGTTACTTGAACACCTAAACAAATTCACCCTGATGGAATTCATCTTTAGTTGATTTATTTATTTAGTTTGCTTATCGATTCGACGAAAAATGCCATTTTTGGATAAAATGCTTATATAGAACAATTATTTTTGGGTTTTAAAGTTTTTTTTCGTAAGTACTAACAAAGTTTTTCAATTTTGTGTTATGAAGAGGTGCTTTAAAATTGGAATTCCAGTTGGCGATATTATTGTTTATGTATTCTTGCTCTGACACAATGAGTCAGATTCGTTATAAAATAATCGTAAGTCTGACTGTTTTTGTCAAAAAATACACGAATAGTATTAAACGTTATGAGTCGGAGTAACGATGATTTTATACTGATTGTGACTCTTTTTGTCCCAGCAACGACGTTAGATCCGAAAATTATGATAAAAATAGTAATTATTGGAGCAATTTAAATTAATTATTAAAAGAATGCAAAACTTGTGAGCCCGCAGTGTCAACCGACGCGAAATGAAATTACGTCTCTAATTTAAATACCTTTTACTTATATTTTAATTATTTTAATTTTAGTAAATATCACTAAATTTAACTTCGCAAGTAATGGATATTTATATTACCTTCTAAACAACGATATTTTTATGTTTCCTTGCGTATTCGTCTGTAAAAATCTTAACAATTTTAGCGCACGGACAGAACATACGTCTGGTTGGTCCTACTAAGCATTTCTTCGTTACTATGGCAAAATGAGCCACTGTCATTTTAAATACACGTGACTGTGACTCATTCTTAGATAATAGGGTCCTGGTTCAAATTTAAAATAAGTCACAGGCACATATATTTTATACGAACTGTTGCTCATTTTGCCGTAGTAACGACAATTTAGTGATGAATTCCCAATCCCAATTTTGATGAACAAAATAATTGTTAATATTGTTAATGTTACGTTAGAAACGGTACCAGCAATGACTATATCCGGTTTTAACCAAATAAAAGCTTTAAGTAGCAGCATGAATGCAAAATTTTTCAAATAAGTCATTCAAAATAAATATAATAATTAAATTTTATTTTTGATTTAAAAAATTTACGGTGTATTTTGTTGTTATTTCGTTGTATTTATTGTACGAAAGAAGCTTAACGGTGTTTATAATGATAATAAGTGTTGTTGATACTGTTTTATATGGACTTTTAGAAATAACAAACATTTTTTGTACTGAAATAATGCAGTTAAAGTTATGATATTCATAAAGATACGTAGTTTTGCGTCGTAATAAAAATAAATGTTTTTTTTTTATTTTATATCAAAATAAATGGAAAATTTTAACAAATCAACTTTCAACGAGAATTTTTTTGAGAAAAGTTTTTAATTTATATAAAACTCACTCGGTCGACAAGAAGTTCTGGACTGGATTTAAGCCAAGTTTAAAAACGCCATTTTTAAACGATTATTTTAAACTTAAAACATGTTTTTATTCAACATTATATTAAAAGACGCATCAGAAAGAGCGCGGAACGCTTTTTTTCTTATATTAAATAAGTTATACCAAAAATTAAATTGTTTTAAAGGTGCGGTGCGGAGTCAAACTTTTGGTCTTCGATTTTGATAATTTTTTTGTAAAAACCTTACCCCATCCCCCAATAACCCAAAAAAAAATTTTTTTAAAGGTGCGGTGCGGAGTCAAACTTTTTGTCTTCGATTGTGATTGTAAAGACCTTACCCCAGCCCCCAAAAAAGTTTATTATCATAATTTGATTTGCTCTACACTTTCAAACTTTCCAGGAATTTTCAAATAAAATTTTTCAAAACTAATATTTAATGTCCATAAAGTAGGAAGTTCATGCGACTAAGAATAGAATAGAATAGAATAGTTTATTTCATACATACATACAAAATGACAATAAATACATGGTCAAATAAAAGACTAAACAAACAAAAAGACTGGGTATGAAATAATAATAATGTTGCACAGGTATAAAAATACTACTAATATGCAACATACAAATTCACAATAAAATATTCTTAATTTGCAAAATCTATATCTAACTTTTATTAAATATCTGTAAAGAATTTTGCGAAACAATGTTAAATGGCAAGCTATTCCAGGAATTTACAACGCAATTTGAAAAAAAGTATTTGAAAATATTCATTCGAACTTTTTCCTTATTAAGCCTAAAACCGTTTCCCCTCGTATGCAAATTAGTAGAAAAACTAAAAAATGAATTTTTATCAACGTCTACAATGTTTTTTAAGATTTTAAAACACATGACAAGGTCATTTTTAAGTCGACGATGCTCCAAAGACTCTAGCCCTAACTCTTTTAATCTTGTTTTATAATCAATTTCAGGAAAAGCACATTGTGCATATAACCTGCGTGTAAATTTTCGTTGTACTCTTTCTAATATTTCACGGTCTTTGATGTAATAAGGAGACCAAACAAAAGATTCAAATCCCATCAAAGGCCTCACATAGTTTTTGTAACCTTGAAAAATTGCTGACATATTTTTTGTGGTAATTGCCCTGAAAAGCATAACTAGTCTACGGTGAGCTTTTTTGCAATATCGGAACAATGCGTGGAAAATTTTAAATCTTTTGTAATAGTAATACCTAGATCACGTATATTGTCACATCTGTTAATAAGAACATTATTTAAACTATAATGTTTAGTATCGTGGACATTACCAAATGAAATAACACAACATTTTTGAAGAGCAATATTTAGCTTCCATGTATTGGCCCAGTTACAGAAATTATCTAAAGAGTGCTGAAAATTATCAGCAGGATCATTAGAAAAGTGATGTATGTGATAGATTTTAGCGTCGTCAGCAAATAGTTTTACAATTGATTGGTTACCAACCGCTTTTGGAAGGTCATTTATAAAAAGCAAAATAGCAAGGGGCCTAAGACGCTGCCTTGAGGCACCCCACTAGTACCAGCAGAAAATGATGAAACAGCATCATTGATTATTACTTGCTGACGTCTGTTATTCAGAAAGGCTTTGATCTAGTTAAGCAGTTCATAACAAATGCCATAATTTTTTAGTTTATGCAGCAGTTTATTATGACTTACTGAATCAAAGGCCTTCGCAAAATCTATGTACATAACATCAACTGATTTTTTGGCTTCAATTGCTTTAATCCAATCGTTAAGACTGCACAGTAATTGAAGTCCTACAGATTTTTTAGACAAAAACCCAAACTGTCCTCTACATATTAAGTTTCAACTCCGTAAAAATTTGATAATTTTGTCATAAATAATACTCTCCATTATTTTTATACAGTTACAAGTCAAAGATACAGGACGATAATTATTGCACAAACTAGCGATCCCTTTTTTAACAATAGACGTTATTAAAGCGTCTTTCCAAATTTGAGGTAATGGTAAGAATTCATTCTTTAATGGAGCTAGCTCATTTTGTTTAAAACTTTTTCGATTTCCCCTTCAATATTACAAAAATGTTTAGTTTCAAGAAATTTTCATTGTGATTTTTGACACGATGGTCAAAACCCTCCATTTTAAACGGAATAGGAGGTTCGGTGTTAAATATCTATACAGATTTATAACTTTTTAACAGAATCATTTTAACAAAAATAAATTATAACAAAATCATTTTTAGCCAATTAGAATTAGCGCTTAGAATAAAATGGAGATCACTCTCATTCATTAGAGATAATTTTTCCCAAGCGCTAATTGGCTAAAACAGGTCCTCCCACAACCATTTCCAACAAAGGAAAATATAAGCAGACCTGTGCACGGTCTGGAAATGCCTCCCCCGCTTTATTGGAGGATTTGCCCCCCCCCGTTTTATTGCCCTCCCCGCCAAAAAATGAAAAAGTACCTTAAAATTATGGCGTCATTTTTGACCTATTATAATGACGCCATCATCGCCAATTTTGGCAGTTTTTAGCCTATTTCACAGCTTTTTTAACCATTTTAGACTTATTTTTTACCTTATTTTCGCTTTTTCCCCTTTTTTCCCTTTTATCTTCTTTTTTTCTTATTTTTCTCCTTTTTTTCTTTTTTTTTCTTTTCCCCTTGCTTGCCCCCCCCCCGTTTTATTGCCTTACATTCCCGTTTCAAAAAAGTTGCCCCCCCTCTGTGCCCCCCGTTTCAGAATTGCCCCCCAATAAAACCCCCGGAGGGATGGGGGGCCGTGCACAGGTCTGCACAAGCAAAAACGCTAAAATTAAAAAAAAATGTAAAAAACCTTATGAATGATTTAAATTAAAAATTCTTTTTTTAGAAACATGACCCCAGTAAAGGTAATAATCGTGTAAAAAAATAATTTTCAGAAATTCACTGAACAAATTAATTAAAAATGTATATCTCATTTTTCGGTATTAGTGAAGTATAACACCTCCACCGAGATAAGAAAAATCTTCCATTCACATATATGTATTTATTTATGACGGATATGGATTATGACTATGCCGATTGGCGCTCATTAGCCGTTTTCCAAATATTAAAGAGAGGGTCCCAAAAGCTCCATACAAAATGGGCTTTTTTCACTATTTTCACTTTTAATTTTAAGACTATTTTCTTTTAAATAACGTGTTTTTTGGTTATCGAATAAACATATACACTTTTGTGCAGTTTTTAACGTTTATGAAACGTAAATGCAAAGCATCACATAACGGTGAGAGTACCGTAAAATAACCCTATTCAAAAAAAGTTATCAGTCCATTTATACAGTAGTTCATGTATTTATGAATATCCCATGTACGGACGTTTAACTAATTAAATAAAAAGGTAGGATTCCCGGTGTCCGGAAATTTCGTCTTCTACATTTCGTCTTTCAACATCTCGTCTTCTACATCTCGTCTTCGGAAAACTCGTCTTTTAAACATCTCGTCTTCGGAAAACTCGTCTTTTGGATGCGATTTTGTAAACGTACTTTCTAAAATGCGAGTTTCCACCCCAATAATAAAATTTTCCTTGATTTTTGGGTTTTGCTTAGGCTTAGAAAAAAAATAAGGCTTTTACTATTAAGTTCAAAAAGCATAATTAAATACAAATTTACCATGATAACGTTTTGCTTAATTTTTGGGTTTTGCTTAGGCTTAGGTTCTCAGTTTTTTAAATAAATAATTTAATAAAAGTTTATCATGATAAAAATTTTGCTTGACTTTTGGGTTTTGCTTAGGCTTAGGTAAAAAAAGGTTTTCAATACATTGTTTTAGTCAAAAAATAAGAGAAACTTGTCTTTTGAAAAGTGCGTTTACAAAATCGCATCCAAAAGACGAGTTTTCCGAAGACGAGATGTTTAAAAAACGAGTTTTCCGAAGACGAGTTGTAGAAGACGAGATGTTGAAAGACGAGATGTAGAAGACGAAATTTCCGGGAACCAGGATTCCCATACGCGTCCCAAAATTCGATATGACCGACCCTAAAATAAAATACATTAATAAAACATCTTCATACCCTAAATCGGACCCGTTGACTTGGTTTTTGTAACTATTTTTGAGATTTGAGCTTTTCATTAGGAGTTATAAGCTGATTTATACCCAAAAATTGCCCTATTTTGGCATGTACAATTTATGTTATTAAGAATTTTTTTTATTAAGCCTTTAATCAAACTAATATTTTTTTTCGTATTACCAAGTGTCTGGCAGTTACAAATATACTTTTATTTTTTTCATGGTAACAACCAATTTGTTATAATAACCGTTCAAATAGCCATCAAATTTTAGTTGTGAAAAAATTCACATTTTTGAAAAACAACTTATTTTAATAAAAATCAATTATATTACAATTTCGTTTGATTTTTAGGTTTTGCTTAGGCTTAGGAACAATAAATCGGTTAAAAACTAAGTTAAAATTAGCGTTTGAAGCCAAAAAATTTTTGTTGTCCATGTTTTTGGTGGTCCATGTAACTTTCGAATTTTTAATTTTTTTGAAAATTTTTGAGTTTTTCAGACTTCTAGCATTGTTAAAACATAGTTTTTAATTTAATTTGTGCGTTCACATTTGTTTTTATTAACATCATAAATTGCATATGCTGAAAAAGGTCATTTTTTGGATATAAATTAGTTCATAACTCTTAATAAGCTCAAATCTTAAAAATAACCATCAAAACGAAGTCTGCGTGTCCGATTCAGTGTAAAAAGATGTTTTATATGTGTATTTTACCTGCGGATCGGTCAAATCGAATTTTGGGACGCGTATGAATATCGTACCAAATAAAAATATAATGAATAAGAATATAATGAATGAATTTTTATTTTAGTAAAATATGCTAAAGAATATTAAATTGATTTTTTTGTTTGAAAAGTTAATTGGTAGAAATTCGCACTGTTATTTTTAATACTTTTTTGACTTGATTTTCAAATTAAAATTTGATTGGCACTAGGTCACTGCAGCACATTAAAAAATGGCTGCATAGTTTTTTAAGTTTAAAATCACTGAGGTGAGGGGTTGATTGTTGTTAAAATTAAGATCGCCGGGCTGATTGTTGTTTTGATTAAGGTCGCCAAGGGTTTTTTTTTCAGCTTAGGCAAAAGTGATAGTTTATTTTCAATCCTTGAAAACCATACCGTTTAATGAAAATTTATCATGAATAATTATTTTTGTTTCTTTGGTTTTCCTTAGGCTTAGGTTTCGCTCAGGTTTACGTTTTGTTTAGGCTTAGGATTAGGCTTAGGTTTTGCTTAGGCTTAGGCTTGGGTTTTGCTTAGACTTAGGTACTGCAATCAAAACTGCAAGCAAGCTTTAAAATTTATTTTTCAATGTTTATTCAAGTTGCGTAGTTTTCTGTCCATACTGGCTTTGCAATAAACTTGAATTGAAACAAAAAACTGAGAACAAGTCCAAACTTTAAAAATCTATATTTTAGAAAAATTCTTTCTAAAGCTATATGGTCAAAAATCGGTAAAAATCGCAGTTTTGTATGGGGGTTTTTGAACTCCGCCTTTAATATTTCGAGAACGGCTATCAAGCGCTAATTATCAGGGTGATATTCAGATTAAGCACCATCAATAACATATATTTTTAAGCAAACTTTCAATTGCTGCATTAAACTTTCAATTGCTGCATTGTGGGTTTTTACCCACTTACGTTAAAGATTGGTCAAATAATTGGTTTTTACCCACTTACGTTAAAAGACGTTAGAAAATCATGAATACCAGAATAAATTCGGTTTCTGCTGAAGTTGATACTCTGCGAGCTAAAATATCAGACCTTGAAACAGAGCGAGATTCGTGGACAGCTGAAAAGGGCTTTTTGGAGGAACGTGTCCGCAAGCTGGAACAGTCGTCCAAGTGCTTGGAGCCGCAAATTTTCTCCACTATTGTTGCCGACGTCTGCCAGCAGGTGGTAAAACAGCTGCTCCCAGTGCTAAATGATCTGTTTCAAGATCACATTAATAAGATAGATGCCATGAAGGAGCATGGGAAATTCGCCGTGATCAGTGGGCTTCCCGATTCTGGGAATGACTCTGCTGACGTTAAAGATTTAGTGTCGAGTTTGGCTGGTGACACTGACACGCAAGTGGAAATAATAGATTATTTCCGAATAGGGTCCAATAAAACATTTAATGGCCATCAAAAACCCAGGTTGTTAAAAGTAAAGTTTGCCTCCATTGAAGTGCGCAATAAGATGGCTCGTTCTGGAGGTAAACTGAGAGAAAGCAATTTTAAAGGGGTGTTTATTCGCCCATCACTGACATTTGAACAAAGGCAAATTCAGACTTCTTTGATACAAACTTTAAAAGAGTACCGGGCAAAACACCCTAACTCTAAAATTAGTTTGAGATACACCAATCTGGGTGATCCATTCGTCTATGATAGTATTGAGAAAAAAAAACTTGAAGAGAAAAGTGATGCAGTGAGCACTCCATAGGAATTTCTGCGACCCTCTCGCAACGCAGCTATTAAGGCCAAAAATATATAATATACCGAAAAATGTGCAACTCCTATATAAAAAAAAGTACAGAAAAGGTGGCCTTTATAATGAGCCTTTCCATTTAAATGACACTCTCCACTATAATGGCATAGTAGCCATTTTAATTGGGCGAGTTAAAATGGAGAGGAAGCTATTATAATAGCCATTTATTGACTTAATTTCACTTCATATATACTCACAAGTCTAATACTGTCCGGGGCGCCCGAGTTTGTGGGGGTAGGGCAGTATTAAACCAACACGAAGAAACTCATGCGGCCCGGACAGTATTAGACTTGTGAGTATATATGAAGTAAAATTAAGTCAATAAATGGCTATTATAATAGCTTCCTCTCCATTTTAACTCGCCGAATTAAAATGGCTACTATGCCATTATAGTGGAGAGTGTCATTTAAATGGAGAGGCTCATTATAAAGGCCACCTTTTCTGTACTTTTTTATATAGGAGTTGCACATTTTTCGGTATATTATATATTTTTGTTAAGGCTATTTCTTTTAACGCGAGGAGTCTTACAAATTCCTTATCAGAGTTAAATATTTTAGTGTCTGGTAATGACACAACGTATAATAATTTAAGATTTGATTTAATTTTTGTTACAGAAACATGGTTGTCTCTCGATATAAATAATGCTTCACTTGATCCCCTTGAAAATTTTTATATATTTAGACATGATAGGCAATTTAGTAATCATGGAGGTGTTTTGTTAATGGTAAATAACGATTATCAGGTTATTGAGCTGGATATTAACTCTAAATACCTAAGATATTGAGATAACTGCTTGTGATTTATTCTTCAAAAATTTAAAAATTAGAGCTATCTGTCTTTATAGACGCCCCCAAACTACTGCACAAGAAGATGAGTTAATTTTTGAACTATTAAGAAATCTTGTTTTTAAATTTAATGGTACAGTAATTCTATGTGGAGATTTCAACCTTCCTGGCATTGACTGGATTAATAAGCAAATAGTTTCGAATAATCAAAATGAAAAACATTATTTTGTCTAAAAAAAACAAAAGTTTAAAAAAATGTATACGTACGCATATACTTTGCGGAAAAATGCAGACGTATGGACATAACTAAAAAAAAACATGCATACGTATGCATATGAATTTATGCATACGTATGCATAACATATGCATATGTATGCATATAAACATATTCATACGTATGCATTTAGGTGGGATCCACACATACTAGCCCGTATAATTTGTTCTTCATTTCTCATTCTTCTTTTCTTTATTAATTACTTTTCATGTATTCTTGATAATATTGATATTAATACACATTCAAATATAATTTTTTAAATCGCTATAACACTGTTTTTTAAAGCATATAAAAATGATAAAAATTGTTCACCGTTTCTAATATTACATTGATAAAAACGGAAGATGTTTAAAATTTTTGTTTTTTAAATGATTTAATTTTTTTCTTTATGTGTTTGTAAGGATACTGTTTTGAAAAGTTGTTGAGAATGCTTTATTTGATTTTTTATGAAAAAAAAGTAAAAATGCATAGTGGACTGTTTTCTGCCCGCTCGACAATTTTTTGGTGTTAAATGTTTCACCAATTGTTAAACCCAAATTTTTATACTCATTGAGACTTCTTTTAAGTACAGAATCGCCTAAATACATCATTTTTAAATGTTAATATATATCTCTTGAACCATTAATGATATTTTGACGAAACAAAATTTGTGGTCTATTAGGGGCAGGGGTAAAGTTTTGACAAAAAAAATCAATCATCAAAATCAGGAGTAGCTAACAAAAAACAGATCATTTTACTAAAAATCTATTTTATATTCATTCATTGTTTTAACAAAATTTTACTTCCCCCATTCCCCTACAAGTGTGGGTTAAATTTAAACCGTTCCTTTTCTTTCTTAGAAACTAAAAAACCAAATAAAAAAATATACAAACGACAAGGAATGACGAAGTATCATAAACTAAATCATTAAAATCGTACGCTTTTTTGTCTCTTTCTTCTTAATTTTATTGATTTTTTACCTATTTTAAAGTTTTTATTTTAGTATTATTTTGTGATTTTGTAATTTTAATTCTTAATATTTTGCGATAAATATTGAAGATTAAATGCAAATAGAAAAAACACTTGCATATTACATGCCATTATTGTTGTAACGAAATTTTTAAAACAAAAATAAGGATGCTTTTATTTCTGGCTTTTATTTTAAATTAATTTCAGTTTAATGAATTGTCGACCTATTTTGATATATTTGTATGTATTTATATTTATTTTCCTACGAATTATTTGTATAGAATGGTGTATTGTACAAGTCACACATGTAACAAACAAAGTACAATGTTTAAAAAAAAGTTTTAAGGGTCACATAAAATGAAGTTACAAATATATTTAACATAATTTTTAAAAAAAATTAGAGATTTGATTTTATAAAAAAATTGACAATATTGTTGCAAAGGCTTCTCATCTTTTTTCATATTTCAAAAACAATATATTTTTAGTAAAAAGTCTTTAGGCACTTGTTATACATGAAGTCAAAATATGAAGCGGTGAAAAGGAGAAAATCATGACTCATATTATTCATGTGAAAAAAATAGAGAAAACATGTGCAAAAAAAACCCTCCCTTTAAGCATAGAAAATGCAGTCAATTGACAAAACAGGTTTTTTTCTTTTTGATGGAGCATAAATTAAGTCTTTCTTTTGTTTTTTGTTGTTTGAGCAAAAAAATTGTTTCATAACGACATCAAAACACAAAAAAACACACAAATATTTTATTTTTTATCAAATTGTTTAATACAAGATAACTGAAAAATAAAACATAAAAATATTACTTCCGCCAGACAAAATTCCCCCAAACAATCCCACAAAGACACACGCACAAAAGGCAAGCCCCAAAAAAAAAGAAAAAAAACAAACAAAAACACAACAGAAGCGCAACCACCGCCGAACCCGGCCCCCCGATCATAAACAAAAAAAAAAAAAAAAAAAACCCCCACACACCAAAAAACGAGAACCCACAAGAAGAAGAAGAAGAAGAAGGTTCTGAATTTCAAAATTTACCCACGTTCTCTAATAATGGTTGGCGCGGCGCCACGGGGCTAAATCGCCCCGTGGCGCTCCCGCGCCACCCATGATTCTTTTTTTTATAATTATCTAATTTTATTCTACACGTATTCAAAAGGTAATGACATTAAATTTTGTTTCAATTAAATTATTTTGTGTGCGGTTTCTAATTATTACTTCGTCTATTTAATGTAAGATATTTTAAAATTTAGTTAATCCATTGTTTTAATGTTTTTATAAAACTAATGCAGATTATTTTTTTATGTAATTTAAAGTTTCATAAAAGATAAAATTTTGGAAAAACAAAATGATAATTTAGTTTCTTATATTTAAAAAAAACACCTAAAATAGTAATTTCAAAATAATATTGGTAAAGTTTACACAAAAAAATGACTACTAAATTTGATATTAAAATTAATATTTTTAGCCTTGATTACTAAAGGATAACGACTGCTATAACGGAAAATTTATTTCTCCATACAGCATTTTAACTTAAATTTCAAAAGGTACGTCGTATTTATTGAATTTTTTACAATTATTTACCACAAATACCAAAGTTACACTGTACAATTCCACAAAAAAACAGGTTATATTGATGGAAACAAATCTGTTAAAATAGATTTATACCATAAAAAACATTTACAACACGAGTTTTACTTAAAATCTCATTAAATTAAAAACATTAATAAGAGGTAAGTCTCTTAAAATCGGCCAATCCTTAATTTCGGCCACCGGCTGTTATTTTTGCAGAGCGTAAAAGTATGAAATGAACTATGGCTTTGAACACATTTTCTATGTTTTAAGATAAAAATAGTAACAATTGGTGAATCGAGTTGAAATTTATATTTTTGGGATCAGCGTGTCGTGAGCTTTGATATGAGTATAAACATACAGTATTATAATAAAATCACCTCTTAAGAATTTTAGGGGGTACATTGATGGGTGCAAAAATGGGTAACCACTGAAGAAAATTTAAAAAACTATATATTTTTGAAATCAGTGCGTCAAGAGCTTTCATATGAGTATAAACATGTCACTTAAAATGAAAAAATGACAAAATTACCATTTTTCAAATTTGGGGGTATTTGGGGGTATGTAACCGGGTAACCATAAAAAATTTTAGTCTAAAATTAATATTTTTGAAATCAACACATTAGAGCTTTCAAACGAATATAAACACGGCTTATAAATAATAAAAACAAAAAAATCACCCTTTACTAATTTTGGGGGTACAAAGGGGTCTGTATTTTGGTTACCCGACGATTTAGAGAAATTTTTTAATATTTTTGAAATCATCACGCCGAGAGCTTTAAAATGATATATTACTCGCCTATGTAGAGGAGCTGTGTCAAAGGTTTTATTTTTAGGGGTTAGCCATTGCAGTGCCTTAGGGCATCAAGATTTTTAAGGACTATCACTAAATTGTAGTACTCTAATTTCCCCATAAATCCCCCCGGTCTCAGGCCTGTGGCTCTTACAGTTTTTGGGCGTGATTCCAAAATATGCATAATGTGTCCCCCATACAAAGATTTTTAGAAAAAATCGTGAAATTGACCCCTTTTAACATCTTGGGGTACCCGACCCAGGTAGGTTACCCCTAACAAATTATATATTTTTGAGCTCAAGAAAATATGGGCAATCTGCAAAAAAATTTTCAGACGTAAAGCCCCATATGGTAAAAAGTTAGAAATTTGGCCAAAAAAAATTAACCGTAAATTTCGGCAATTTTGGGGCTAACCCCCCAAAATTTTTGAAAAAACTTTTTTTCAGGAGGTAGCCAAAAGTACAAGGACCTTAACGCAAGATATTTGCATATTGATCGCGGCGCGTTCAAAAGTTATAAGACCGCAAACAAAAAATTGTTTGTAAAATTTTTCCAGTATCGCTAAAAATAACAGAGAATAGGAGTTTACATTTCTAAAGATTTAAATTTTTCTCAGGATTGTGAAATCGTAGAAAAAAAAGCTTCAAAAATTGTTTTTTTAATATTTAAAACATTTAGTTCCAACTCGATACCAAACTTTTTAAAAGCGTACACATCATTTGTTTGTCCAATTGTTGAATACGCTAGTGTTGTTTGGAGTCCGTATTTGATTAAAGACGTTGAACTTATTGAGCGTGTTCAACGTAATTTTAAACGAAGATTATATAAGAAATGCCAGTTAAGTTACGTTTCATATGAAGAACAACTAAAATTTTTAAAGCTTCAAAAGCTAAGTAATTGACGAAATATTAGTGATCTCTCTAAGTGCTACAAGATACTTCATATAAAAACAAATATTAATCCAAATGATTTTTTCTACTTAAATTAAAACTCTACTAGAAGGCATTCCCTAAAGCTCAAAGTTCAGAAATCACGAATAAACTGTGGAAAATTCTTTTTTTGCAACAGAGTTGTTTTACATTCGAATTCCCTCTCAGAAAATCGAATAGCCGCTTCTTCATTAAGTATTTTTAAAAACCGCATAAAGAATGGTCTTTTTTAGAGCTTATTTATCATAAGCCTTAGGACCATTTCTAGTAAACCATGTATCGTCGGGCGAACGTAATTGGTTCGCCTTGGTAATGCTATGTATTGTGTAGAGTTCCTATGTTGTTTGCTGAAAAAAAAATGATGATGACGATAATGATGCTGCGCGTTATCGGCTAAAACAGGTCGTCACAGAACATAACTCATTTTGAGAACTGATTCCGAAAATACAAAAAAAAACTTCAGTTTTAATACATTTTTGGAGATCATTTCATTTACTGCCAAATTTATAAACCTGTGCGTATGCAAAAAAACAAGGGGTGGTCTGTTTTAAAAGTCACGACACCAAAGGTAAAAAAAGATGACGTGAGTTTAACCACGTTTAGAAGAGTTTATCTTTTAAAATAAATCTTTAAGATAAGCCTGTTAAAGTTTTAGTTATTTAGTCCGAAAAACCTGTAAAGGTAAAAAATATATAATAAAAACGGTTGTTGTGTAAAAAAGTAACATATTATAATAATTACCATAAACATCACCATTAAAAAACTCTTGTATTAACTGTAAGTCGCAGATTTTTTGCATCCAAACTTTATTTTTTTAATAGTAATATCTTAAACAAAATTTTTTATAAACAAATAAAACTTAAAACAACTAAACCGAAATGCCAACCGGTAGTTTTAAATCAAAAAACGAAAGGTTTTTGCCAAAACCTCTTTAAAACTTTATTTTAAAATAACTTGGTATACTTCAAACGACATTAAATTTCCGATAATACTTTTAAAATTATATTAGTTTGTATTAATTCGGTTTATAAATAAGCAATTTCTAATTTTAAAGAACCTAATTTTTTTAAATTTAAAAATTAAGTGCTATTTGGTTAATTTTTTTAAAAATTTATATTTGAATATTGACTCTAAAGCTAAAACAATAATAAAAATTATATTTAAAAAAATCAAATGCAAAAGAAAAAGCAACAAACTATAATAACAGATGTACCAGCTTAATGCTAATTGCGGGTATTTTGTAGTTTTAATGGTATACTGGGACGGATAAAAATGGGTCATATCACAATTGTCACAAAACTACACCACCGTTAAATTAAAAAATCTAAACAATAAACAGTAAAACTTGTTGCGAGCAAGAATACATGAAGATTAATTAATAAAGAAAAGAAGAATGAGAAATGAAGAACAAATTATACGGTATATGTGTGGATCCAACCTAAATGCATACGTATGCATATGTTTATATGCATACATATGCATATGTTATGCATACGTACATGCATACATATGCATGCCAACATACATACATATGTGCATGCATACGTATGCATAATTTTTTTTTTAAAAAAAAATTATGCGGTGCGGTAATTTAAAAAAAAATACGCGAGGTAGTGAAAATATGTTCTGGCCCGTAGATTTAGCCTCGATTTTGAAAACCTTATATTAAACGGATTTTTATGAATGATAGCTCAAAATGAATGCCATATAATTTTAAATAAAAATAGCGTTTCAAATTTTAAAGTTTTTTTCGGGAATCTTTTTTTATTTTAGGTTATTTAAGGGGATGTCGGTCGAAAATTTTATAGAGAAAAAACAGCACAAAAATATAAAACTTTTGTACCCTAAAAACATTTTGAGCTTTCTAGTAAATAATTTGGGTTATCATACTCTAATTTATTTAAAAATTTTGTCCATTATTAGGTCTACATAAGTAGTAATAATACCAAAAATATATAATAAACCAAAAAATGAACAACTCCTATATAGAAAAGTGCGAAAAAGTAGGCCATTATAATGAGCCTCTCCATTTAAATGACACTCTCCACTATAATGGCATAGGAGCCATTTTAATTCGGCGAGTTAAAATGGAGAGGAAGCCATTATAATAGCCATTTATTTCACTTCATATATACTTACAATTGTAATATTGTCCGGGCCGCACGAGTTTTCCCGTGTTGGTTTAATACTGTCCAACACGGCAAAACTCGTGTGGCCCGGACAGTATTACACTTGTATATATAAAGTGAAATTAAATGAATAAATGGCTATTATAATGGCTTCCTCTCCATTTTAACTCGCCGAATTAAAATGGCTACTATGCCATTATAGTGGAGAGTGTCATTTAAATGGAGAGGCTCATTATAATGGCCTACTTTTCTGTACTTTTTTATATAGGAGTTGCACATTTTTTGGTATATTATATATTTTTGATAATACCACCTTTTGAGCTACTTTTTTGCAGACTCAATATTTGAAAAAAAAATAGTAAATAAATTTGTAAGCTCATACTAATCAACAATAATTAAATTATAAATCACCTGATAGAAAAGAAAATTGTCAATCTTATACGCTGAGTTTTTGCTGTTTTTTTTTGTTGAAAGAATGGGTTTTTTTACATTATTTATGACACTATGAAAACTGTTTAGACTTTAAAAAATTGGCCATTTTTGAAAATTTTCAAAAAAAAATAACAAACATCCGATAATTTTAAAACAATGTACAATATTACATTTAAAAAACAATTTTATTTTTTTACTCATAAGAAATTTAATTAGAGGGCCGTTTAATGCTTTTTGGTCGGAAAATTTTCTGGATTTTGGCTTTTTTTCAAAAACGCGAAAAGATTTTTCAAAAAAATGGCCTATTTTTTAAAATTTGCAAAAATTTCAAAAACATCCGATAAATTGAAAACATAATTCAATTTACGTTAAAAAAACAATTATATTCCTTCACTAGAAAATTTAATGGACGTTATTTTATTTTTTAAACATTTTCAAATTTTCATAAATTTTTTAAGAAGTTTGAATTTTCGGCTTAATTTTAAACAGATTTTTGAACTCACGTAGTTTTTCTAATTAAGGCAAGTTTGAGACTCTTCTTGCAAAAAATACAGTATTTTCACCTGTGGGCTATTTTCTTAAAAATTGCTCGATTGCTTTTAAACGTAAACATGTAACAGATATAAACCCCAACTTCACTAATATTCTTCACCTGATACAAATGAAAAAATTTCCGTACAAAAAATGCTGTATTTCGTAGTCCAAAATCACCATTTTTTTAAATTGTTACTTTTTCTTTGTTTGTTGTTACTTTTTTTCTTTTTTCTTTGTTTATTGTTACTTTTCACTTTGTTTATAACTTGAGAAATACCTCATGAACTAAAAGTTTATTTTCAAAGCTCATTTACTTTTCCTTCAAATAATATTTTTATTTTGTTTTATAACTGCTTTGGAACAAATATTATGATCGTTCTCTTAAAACACCCAATATCGCGAGTTTTTATGGAAAATAGACAAAATTCGAAAAAATACTTTTTTCGGCCAAAAGGCATTAAACGGCCCTCTAATTAAATTCCCTAATGAGTGAAGAAATAAAACTGTATTTTAAATGTAAAATTATACTTTGTTTTAAAATTATCGGATGTTTGTTATTTTTTTGCAAATTTTCAAAAATAGGCCAATTTAAATAATGTAGAAAACCTATTTTTTCAAAAAAAAAAACTCAGCGTATAAGATTGACAATTTTCTCTTCTATCAGGTGATTTATAATTTAATTATTGTTGATTAGTATGAGCTTACAAATTTATTCGCTATTTTTTTACAAATCTTGAGTCTGCAAAAAAGTAGCTCAAAAGGTGGTATTATTACTACTTATGTAGACCTAATAATGGACAAAATTTTTAAATAAATTAGTGAATGATAACTCGAATTATTTACTAGAAAACTAAAAATGTTTTTAGGATACAAAAGTTTTATATTTTTGTGCAGTTTTCTCTCTATAAAATTTTCAACCGACAGACCTTTAAATAACCAAAAATAAAAAAAGATTCCCAAAAAAAATTTTAAAATTTAAAGCGCTATTTTTATTTAAAATTATATGGCGGTCATTTTAAGCTATCATGCATACGTATGCATGCATACGTATGTATTTAGGCTGGATCCACACATACCCCGTATAATTTGTTCTTCATTTCTCATTTTTCTTTTCTTTATTAATTAATTTTCATGTATTCTTGTTGCGAGTATTTTTTTTAATTGATATTTTAATTATTAAAAATGAAGAATACATGAAATTAATTAATTAAAAAAAGAAGAATGAGAAACGGAGAATAATTATACGGGATATGTGTGGATCCTAACGACATGCATACGTACGTATGCATGTTTTTTTATGCATACGGTTGCATGTTTTTCGAAAAATATGCAACCGTATGCATGTGATTTTATAAATTGGAAACGGTTGCATGGAAAACCATGCAACTGTATGTAAAATATGCATACGTATGCATAATTTTTTAAAATCACATGCACACGGTTGCATGTAACTTCAAAACACATGCAACCGTTTGCATGTGTCTTTAAATTACATGCATTCGTTTGCATGTGTTTTTAGATTACATGCAACCGTTTGCACGTGTTTTAAAATTACATGCAAACAGTTGCATGTGATTTCGCAAATTATGCATACGTCTGCATGTGTGTTTTAAACACATGAAACCGTTTGCATGTGTTTCAAAAACACATGTGTGGCGGAAAGCGTGTGGCAGCTTAGGTACTTAAAATAAATATAAATATAGCTATTAAAAAGTCACCATTACGCCGTCATTCAATCGCGTTTCATTTTTTATTCAAGCTTTATTAATACTGTAATACGCAAATCTACAGTAACTGCGCCGCTCGCCGCGCGTGCTCAAAATTAACCATTCCAAGCAGTTAAATTGCTCTGCACGGTGTGTGGGCTCATCGGGTTCCTTATTATTGTTTGGCGCTTATTTTACGAAACTCGGTTGTATCCTACCATACGGAAATTGGGACCCTATTTACTAGTCGGCAGATCCAGCCTAGGTATTTTTGCTTATATTACCTTTTGTTTTTACCAGCTCGATTTCCCACTAAGATGCCGACACTCTGCAGTTGGCTTCGGCCAGCTTAGGTAGGGAAGTGTGTGTTAAGGAAAAATAACCCAGTGGCTGACTGGGGTATTTTTCATAAGATTAGGGTAAAACTTGGGCGAGCCAGAAATCCATCAGCACCGGCATGGTGACAAGGTAATTACCTTGTAACAGGTATATTTTTAACCTTTTTTTGTGAAAACTGCACGTACTTAATTTTAAGTAAGTATTTAGTTAGGAGGTTAAACAACCCTTCGGAAGCGGAAATCAACTTCCCTTCCTAATCAAAATTTAGTCAAGTTAAATTCTTCACCCAATTCCAAACCCCGCAAATTTCTTTTATAAAACCGTTTTCTAAAATTGCTCAACTAAGTCCTCTTACCAGTCACTTTTAATTTTAGTGTTTCTGTTTATTTTTAAAAAACCATTGTTTTTCGTGTTTACTTTTACTAGTAGTATGGGTCAAAATCTAACCCAGGTATTAAAAAGCGCCTTTCAAAATTTAGCCTTAAAAGCTCTAAAAATATTTAAATTGTGCTCAGTATAAAAATCTACTAACATGTTTGCCGCAACGCGGTCCGTTATTGTAGCGTAAATTAACCAAAATAAATACTCTTAAATAATCGGTTGTAAACAATCCATTCATCCTGCGCAAGTTGCTACACCATACCTATTCAAAATTTACGTAAACTCCCTAGTGTTTAACTTGGGCATACACACAATTATTTTATTCGTAACGTATCCTACAAGACACTTAAAATTACAGTGGTTACCCAAGCCTATCCCTCTTCTTTCAAAAATTAAGTAAAAATTCGCTTGAATTTTTAATGTTTCACTGAAGGGATAGTCTCGGAAGTGAGCAAACTAAATTGTATTTTAATTGATTGGTTTTTGTTCCTTTTTCTAGAGGCCTAGACCTTGGTTGCAACCTTTTGTGGAGCTTAACTGCGAAGTTAAGTTCACTGGTCTCCTTTAAATTCCAACCAGTTGCACCTAGGTTTCACCTCTAGAACGCACTCACTTCCGAAATTACACCTTCGATTGAAATCCATAAAAGTCCAAGTTCATACTTAATTTTGCAGCATTTTTGTAGAAGACTAAACTCCCTAGTCTTCATTTCCACCCTCGAATTTTGCACCTGTATTTTTAATGTTTCATAATTGGCTTATAAGCTTTCCAGCTAACAACTAGAATTCCCAATTCCTTTAAAGACGTGTCTGATTTTCATATCAGTACTACTTTTTGAAAAGGAATTCACTGGAAAATTCCTCAATAAATAACTAAGTTTTTTTGTCACACTAGACGTGTTAATGTTTTGTTGTGTAAACTCGCTCCCAATCATTGACACCTCTGTTGACAACTGAAAAGCTGAAACAGCTGTTCTATATTCATTCAACTCCATTTTTGTACAGACTGAAAATTTCAGTCTCGTCCACTCCTAAATTCCACCCACCGCCTTTAGGTTTCAAAACATACCTATTATTTCTCTTAACCACCCTTCACTGTTCTACAAGCAGCGAAGCAGTGTTGTTACCGGATCAAGGGATTTTTGAAAAGGCTGGAACTGTCTGGCCTTAGCTAATTCTCTCTCCCAATACGGTGAGGTTTCAAACTGCCCTCAAAAAGGACGAAGGAATCAAACCTCACAGACCCATCTTCTAGACAGCTGTTCCAGATCGTGGAGTGTTTTTACCACTTAACTTTTTGTCAGAGCTGACTCTTCAGCTCTAGCTTATTTTCACACCCAACACGGTAATGTTTCACTACAACCTTAAGAAATTCCCAGGAAGCCGATAATCATTTGAACTTTGGCTCCCCAGAAATCAGCTAAGAAGAAATCTCTTAGTAACAATTTGAATGGGCTGGACAAATCAGCCCAATATTTCTGCACTCCCAACACGTTCCCGTTTCATTTCAAATACTCTAGGGACACCCTTCTCAACCTCTCATTAGTCACCTCTACGTAATCCCAACATAGTAAATTTTGTACAAGCCAAGGTCCTCATTGGCTTCATTAAATTATTCTTAACTTTTTACACTCGTACAATTAATGTTTGAAATTAATTCAATATTCAGCCTAACTAAGTACCCCTCGTAGCAGCTTCGATTCTATTAGTTGATTAGTTTGCGTTTTCGGTAACCAATCAGACTTTTTGTGTGCTGGAGGAAAACCTCCAGTAAACCAACCTACCATAACCCAACTTGACCTCAAGGTCAAGAGGGAGTGTCGTGTATTTTCCCCCACTCATTTAGGACTCATTTAGGATAAAATAATTATCACAATTTACATGCGCTTTTCACATTTTTAAACTGAGCTATTACAATCGGGAAAAAACTCCTGTTCTTTCAAAACAAGGAAAAGAAGTGTCTTAGTGTAGCGAACAAAGGGATCACAAAACCGGCTTGTCCCCTTTCCTCCATTACATAATTGGAGCCGATAACTAAAGAACTGGTACTTTTTGTAGTCCCCTCTGTGGTGGCTAATTTTCTTTGGTTTTTCCCCTCCTCGACACTTGTTATCCTTGTCGTTTTTTTTAAAATTTTTTTCTAAAAATCGTTTTTCAACGCTGACTCTGAGGTACTCCTTGCATCTAGGATTTTTATTATTATATATTGATATTATTGTGTATATTTGTGTACTGAGCTTAGTCCCCCGCCTAGAATCTCTTGTGAGGCAAGGATTACAAACGTAAATCTTTTTGTTTTCAAAAAATTCTGGTTAAAAGCCTTTAAAAAATGAGTATACAACAGACACCGCCACCTCAAACCAAGGACTCAAACCAAGGTCTTATTTCAAAAAGAGGTTCGGTAGGTGATCCTGGGCTTGAAAAGTCAGCAGGTAGGGAGGATGCATATCAAAATGTTTCAGGTGATCCAGCAAATATACCAGTATTTGATTTTCCTAGTTCTAGCACAGTTGGGACGCGGGTGATGCCTTTGGTGGGCAATACTGTGTACCCCACTAGCGCTGGAACTCTAGTGGGGGGTGACCACTTATCTCAGCGTTTGACCGATCTTGATCCTGTCAGCAATCCCATGTCAACCAAGACCAAATGTAAAGCAAGCAAAACGACCACAGCTAACGAGCGGGAAAAGCAGCGCCGTGCAGATAAAGCCAAGGAGCGTGCAGAACGAGCCAAGCGCTGTCAACAAACGCTGGAAACTACCGTCAAAAAAGGTCAGTTGGGCGCTGGGGTAGTTGGTCATGTGAGGCAATCTGACTCGCGAGAAGATCTCGGGGGAGTAAAAATATTCGGTAATCGAGGGGGAAACCTTAATTTAGAAGAAGAAGAAGGCAAGTTCTTCTCAGCGAATGGTGAGCCCCGAGAAACTGAAGGGTCGCATAAAATAACTAGAATTAGCAAAAATCGTAGAATTTGTTCTAAGGAACAATTGTCGAGTACTGAGTCATCTGAGGATTCCACATGTAGCCAACCTCCTTCCACTCAGGGGGGGGGGAAGTGAGATATTCTTGGTCACAGGGGAATTCTCAACCTAACCCTCACATTGCGAATCTTGAACAACAAGTGGCCAATTTAACTCAATTGGTTGGGAATGCAATGACCCTCTTTTCAGAAAGTCAAAAAAGACCTCAAAAAGTTGAGCAAAATCAGCAGGAAGTAGCGGGGATGAGTAGTGACCTTCGGGGTCAACCGTCTGTTCCTATTCACCCCAACGCTCCGGCTGAGGCTGTTCACAATTTTCCGACGGAACCACCTCAAATGACCAATAGTCAGTTTTTTACATGCGATCAAAAAATGCCGACACAAGCTGTTTCACAACCAAAAACATTTCGTTATATGAAATATGACTTTGCCAAACTTTTTCCCCCATCTCTCAAACCATTTAGTGGGGCGAAGAATACCATTGCCTTTGGGGCATGGCTACGTGAGTTTCAGTCTGTCATGGAAGTAGGAGGAATCCCTTGGGAAGACAGAGCTCTTTATATTGGCCAAGCTCTCGAAGGCCTAGCAAAAAATTTGTATGATGAGTTAAGCCAAGATTACAGCCTAGTTCTTGAACAACTGCAGGAAACATTCGAGGATTTAACTGGTACTGTTGCAGATCAATTGCATACTAGAGTCCAAGCTGAAAATGAGACAGCAGAACAATTTGCGACACAAATTTGTAAGCTAGTTAACGCGGCATACCCTGCAGAAACTTATTCCTCGGAGCAAGGCGCTGAAAATCGTATAAGATACTTCTGGAATGGTCTTAAGCCCAGCATTAGACGTGAATTAGGTATGGTAGATCGTCCAACGAAATTTGTAAAGGCTGTTTGTAAAGCTAGTAAAGCCGAGGATCTGATTAAAGATGACCAGAAAAAGAAACATTTTGTTGCTTTTTCTGCGCCTTCAACTTCTTCTTCACGTGGTGGGGGAGGTTTTCCCAACCGCGGGAGGTTTTCCCAACCGCGGGGGGAGGAACACACGCGGAATGTCACGTCCGAATAACAATAGTAGTAGTAATTTTGCGCAAAATCAAAATCGTGTAAATCTACCTTTTAATAACCCACAACAAGGGTCAAGTAATCAGATGACAAATCCTTCTGCCGTAAACGTTAATAATGGACAATGGACGTCAGATGGACGGCCAATTTGCAATTATTGCGGTCGTATAGGCCATTATAGACGTTTCTGTTGGTCTAAACCCGGAAACAGTAGGGGTAATTATTGGGGAGGTCAAATGTCGTCTAATCGGGGTACAAATAATAACAATAATAATATGAGTTTTAATAATAGGAGACAACAAAATTACCAAAACCAAAATAATTTTCCGCAAAATCAAAATACTTTCTCACAGAACGTCACTCCTCAACAAGGTAATTTTTCACGTCAAAATTTTAATAATCCTACAAATAGTAGTTATACGCCTCATGTTTTTCAGCCAAACATGGGAAACGGTGGCTACCAAAATGTGCAACAGGGTCCTTTGAATCAAGTGGCGGCTGTCGCACCACCTAATAATACGGGGGTCCAAGCGCCGCGACTACAACAGTGGAACCATGGATTCCACCTGCGGTTGGGCCCGTTGGATCGGCTTGTTTTCGTGAGGAGAGGGACCGATATGGTCTTTCTCTCCTTAGGGAGGAAGTCCCAACCAATAACGTCCAAAGAGGGAATTTCCGAAAATCATTAAATATCGTGGGACCCAGCTGCACAAATGAACCAATCCAATTCGCTTGTAATTATTTAGATACAATTAATACCAATCCATACTTATTGAACTGTTGGGAAATGACCTCAACTGCAGGAAAAAGACAACAAAGTAGACAAGAGGACAGTACGTCTGAGGAGGTCATAAGCGGTGAGGAGCCGAGGGGGGTAGTAGGGGGTTCGGTAAATGTACAAAATATTTCCCACCCCACCCCTCCCACACAATTGGCGCAGGCGGAACCGATCTCACAAGACATATCTCAAAGTAGTTCTTTTTCTATTACACCGTCCGCTGTACAAATTAGTGAACCTATCGACGATAATATGTTAAATTCCGATGATCAAATTACACTTCTGATGGACACAATGTTGTCCCGGGTTTCAATTGAGCTACAAGAAAGTGTTTCGACCGCCGATATTGCATCTATCAGTAATTCTTGTCCATCTGTGGGGTCCATAGAAGCTATCGACGCTTGTTTACAATTATATCCACCCACAGACCAGAACATGGAACTGGACATTGATTTCATGAATAATTTATCGGGCGCAATTTTTCATGATACAGGGCACTTAGAAGAGGAACCTTTGCAGGGCATGGACCAAACCGGGTCAACGACCTGGGGAGAAGAGATGCCCTTGGCGACAGTTTCTTCTTCCGGTGACAGCATCCTAATCTGGTAGGATGAGGTTGTTGTTAATCCATCTTTGCCCTATTCCCCCTTTCGCAGAGAGGTCACTTCTTCTGTAGTTTCTCAAAGCGCCGATCCAAATTCTCAGAATGTCAATAACCAACTAGAATTTAATATTTACAATGCAAGTTGGCAACCCACACAAATGCCACCGTCACAAGCTGAATTTGACATGGACCACGGACACCCACATAGGAAAACTCATATAGTAGTGCATGATCCTCATCATCCTATCAGCTGTAATTTTTAGGATCCTGCTTGGACGTCATCTGAGAGTGAACAAAGCATAAAAAGTGGTTCATCTGTGGAACCCAAAGAATGTATTTGCGGAACGATTCACCCAATACGTGCTCATCCACCTCATAGACCCTCTCCACCTCGTGAAGTTGATTGTAGCGAAGATGAATCGTCTACAGGATATAGCGATATTTCCGTACCACCAACTGATTCCATAAAAAAACGCTCGGCATTCAAACAACGCAAACACCGTTATAAAAGATATCTGGGAACAACATGAATGCGACCTTGTTACTTGGGCATGGATTTGTGCCTGAGGCAATTCAGTAGCAACTCGCCCAGCAAGTCCGGAACTTCTCCCGGAAGCCCATGTAAATCAACCTAGCCCTCCTAGGCTAAGTATCCACCAAGACAGCTGGTCGCAGACAATGGCAAGAGAGACATCGGTTAAGGAAATTGGGGCATACTGAAGAGGAAGTTCAACAATTAGTCCCTCCTTTACCCCTGCCCCTAATCCCAGCCTACGCCAGGTAAACACACCACAATTTGAAAATCGTCGTAGCACAGTATTTTTTCACCAAGATGGTAGGCAGCATGTACAACTAGTTGGTTGTCGCTATAATCGTCATCTTTTTCGGTTTACTCCAGAAACCCTTTGTAATCGTGACACTCCTTACTTAGTCGTAGTATCTGTCCATGTATGCGGTATAGTTCGCCCTATTGTCATTTGTATGCCAACACACTGGGTTACAACCGGACCTGGTATGGAACAACGTACAGTTCCTCGTGAACAGTTAATCCTTTGTCACAATTCAAAACCTCAAAGCATTCCGTTTCCAAACAGAACCAATCAGGAATGGAGAGGATGGGCCGAGACTCGACAGAGAGTCATATCTCTATAATAGACAAAGTTTGTCGTGATGAAAACATACATTATCACCCTCCAGAACGACGCCCTTATTATCGACTTCATCCCCTTTGCTCATATTTTTGTACTACTCATTATAGTTGTATTGCGGCACCAGACAACGATCCTTGCAAAGTTTATTATATCAATCAAAAAACTACAAGGTTAAGTCGAAATACTTGGACCTTTGATGAACAAGACATTGCTGAACAGCAATACGAAGAGGACCAACGCAAAAAAGGTAAATCTCGCCGACAAATAGCGGAAGAACAGATGGCCAATGAAAAAACATTTTTACATCACAAATGCAGAGCTGAATTATTACGTCAAAAATTAGAATGGGAAAAACAAGCAAAAGATAAGCCAAAACCCAAAGTAGCTCATTTAACGGCAGGACCACAAGAACCTCACAATCTCATGGTAAACCCGGAAATTCCGTTAAATCTAGGAGGTAGAACATGGATGGAGCAGGAGACACGAGAAACTCAAAGATTTCCAGTAACCCCTCCACGTGCCCTAGGAGAAGGAGCACATGAACAACGATATAACGGCATTAGTTTTAATACAATCGTCAACATAATTATCAGCAATTATGACCAGCAATTCAGACGTGAGGCTGTCTCTTTAGGTATTACAACTGCAAGTAGAAGCAGTGATCACACTCGTTTCTATAGAATTCATGACATACCTTCCTTAGAACAGGAAATCAACGACACTCATGCTTGTCCTGAGCAAGCTCAAACTGAACAGGTCTCTTCAGTCGTCATTGCTATGGAAGAACCTATCTTGGAACAGGCACCTAAACTGTCTAAACATAAGTTAGATCATGTGGACATAAACCAAACTAATAGGAAAAAACCTAAGCAAAACGATCCTCAGGATGAACCCATTGACCTGAGTAGGAAAACTTGGCGGTCACTTCAGCAACCCGAAAACCGACAATCTCCTACTCAAAGGGTTTGACCGGTTGGTGTTGTGTCGGCTTTCCAGCCAACGCACACTCCGGAAGAACCAGGAGCAGGCAGTAACTTTCATAGAGTCGTTGGTCGCGGAAGACCAGTTTCCACCACCTCGGCTTTGCATACTCTGGGTACTTCTTCTCAAGTACCATTCACCCAGGGTGTGCCAGGTTATAGTCGACCGGTTTCTGGTGCTTCAGCACTACAGCAAGCACCATGGTTTGGAGTTGTGGCTCAACAGGAAGCCCAACAAAATATTCAAGCAAGCATTCGCGCACAACAATATCGCAGAGTCTTAACAGCTATTAAGGTATCACGGGAACATGAGGCGCAATTTCAGTATCCTACTGGGCATCGGTTACCAATTGTTTTTCCGCATCAGTTAACCGCGCCACAAATCTAGCTAATTTAACAAATAATGCCAGTAATACAACAAGTACATCATCGGTTTCTACTTGGTTGCCTTTTGCACACACATTGGGGGGACCAACACCTTCTAAATCCCCCACGCCTCCTGCTCTCCAAATAGCTCAACAGCTGAATACACAATCAAGGTTAACTCAACCACTTATAGTAACAAATTTGGCACTGATGTTACGCCTGACTCCGCTTATCTCAAATCAGCCTCGGCTGCCACATCCTTTGTATCCCCATACAGCTAATTGTCCGCCAGTTACCACATCTTTTGGTAGTCCGTTATCACAATCATCTTCTGTCTACAATACCTTAGAACAGGTCACCGGACCTTCGCATTTGCAACCACGTAGATTAACGGCATTTCAACAAATCTTGTTACAATGATATAGACAACAAGCACCTTCTAATGTCGACACATTATTATTTTGTATCAAAGCTCAAATTGCTGAAGATTATAGACGTATTCGTGAGTCTTTAAACACCCTAACTGGTCCTTGTCTACGTAAACATAAAAGTTTAAATCCAGACTCACCTGTGTGGAGATTTTGTTCTGATGCGAGTACCACTCCATCGACTGTCGTATCACACTCAACACGTGATATGTCAGCCAGGATGGGTCGTTCGACGCCTTGGGACCAGACTCACACAGATGCGTCTTCTACATATACCATTCATACAAAAACACAGTCAAAACGGGGAGCTCTAAGTTATCGCGTACCACCTCGTGGTATGGCAGGGTTAAGAACAATGCGACCTCGTGTTTCACCACACGAACCGGTAGTCTCCGATGACCATCAGCGTCATGTGCAAACTCATCATCGCGATCATACACCTAAAATTAAGTCAAGAATCACTAGAACTCAAAAACCTTGGAAGCATATAATTAGTTCAGAGTTACCAATGACAGTACCACAACCGTTACCTGCGTCCTATTATCCGGACGCTGATCGACCGCCTAATGCGCCACGCCATTGTAGGGAACACCCCTAATCATAACCTAGGAGGGCTTCTTTGGACAGCGAAGGGTCGCCTCCAAAAAAACAAA
This sequence comes from Microlaimidae sp. YZB2_3, assembly GCA_030248175.1. NCBI lineage: Eukaryota > Metazoa > Nematoda > Chromadorea > Desmodorida > Microlaimidae > Microlaimidae sp. YZB2_3. The sequence continues at coordinate 44,685 of JASAMX010016703.1, forward strand.
AAAAAACACAAGGTACCTTTACGGGATTTACCTCACAACCAGTTACCACCCTTTTTAAAACCAGGGGGTACTGTGTCGGCTCCAGTGTCACCGCATCTGTATGATTGTCCACCGCAAATTCAAAACCCACCAGTAGTTGATCTAACACAACCGGACTTTGACAGCCGTATCATAGTGCCAAGAATCACTCCTTCGCATTGGAGACGCAATCCATTCTGTAAGCAGTCCTTTTTGGTTCATTTATTACAAATATTAATTTTCAGTGTTCAAATAGTCCCGGTTGCTGCGTTAGATACTACTATTACTTATTTTTGTGAGCCTAAAATGTGGTTAGCAACAGCAAGTGTGACATTACTTCCACTTACTTTCACTGTATACTTAGCAAGACAACACACTTATAAATTTTCAAACAAAATAAACGCTTTTCAAAATAACGATCCGTCAGTTTGTATTTTGAGTCCCCAACCATCGTTGTTTTGGACTTCCAAGCATTATAAATGTCTGGCTACAGTTGGTATTGAAGGTCATCACATTCGAGCCTTATTTGACACAGGGGCGTGTCTTTCTATTTGCGATGAAAGCGTAGCACTTATGTTATCCTCAACTGTGCAGTTTTTGCGATGCAGCGCAACCGCTACGACTTTATCAGGTCCTGTTCAATTAGTAGCCGCTGGTAAAGTCCACTTACAAATTGGTAGCATACGCCTCCACAAAACCATATATATTCAACCTGCAAGTCCTGTACCACTCTTGCTAGGTACTTCCGTTTTTTGTCAAATGGGTCAGGTCACCTTTAATTTTCAAACAGACGTTATCAGTCTTAGTAATGGAGCAGAACTTTCTATGGACCCAACATTAGTGTATCTCATTCATAATATTTCCATTGTCGCCCTTGACACAACTGTCATTCCGGCGCGACATGAGAAATTATTGTGGGCTCAAGTTGACGCCCCTATGCCTAATAATGTCAATCTCTTGATCGACTCTGCCTTACCTTCCTTCCTAAGGACAGGTCTTCTAGTCGCTAGAATTATCACTAAAAATCGTAATGGCTATGTCCTTCTTCAATTGCTTAATCCCACTACGTCACCAATCACATTGCATAAAAATACACGCATAACGGATGCAAACGTTATGAACTCTGAATTGATTGAAGATGTATTGATTCATCCAGAGGATGATCCCAATCCGGAGACAATCCTCTTTGCAGCACAGCCACCGTTGAAACTTAAACGTCCTTCTGACTTCGATCCTGTCAAAGAAGTCAATTTTGACAAAAGTGAACTTACCGAACACCAAAAAATTGAGTTAGCTAAGCTACTTCATCAAAATAGCGATGTTTTTTCTTCCGGACCTTATGACACAGGTAGAACTTCTCTATTACGTCATGAAGTTGATGTTGGTAATAACCCACCTATTCGTCAAAAACCGTATAGGGTTCCTGAAAGTCAAAAGAAAATCATACATGATGAAATCGAAACAATGTTAGATAAAGGAGTTATCCAAGAATCAAAAAGCCCATATGCAAGTCCCATTGTAATCGTTAGGAAAAAAGACGGAACAAATCAATTTTGTGTGGATTACAGAGGTCTTAATAAAATTATTAAAAAAGATGCTTTTCCATTACCTCAAGTCGATGAAGTCTTAGACGCACTACAAGGTGCTGTATATTTTTCTACCCTTGATCTTTTGTCAGGTTACTGGCAAGTTGAAATGAAGGAGGAAGATAAAGAAAAAACAGCATTTATTAGTCCAACCGGAGGACTTTATGAATTTAATGTCCTTCCCTTCGGGCTTTGTAATGCACCCTCAACGTTACAAAGACTTATGGAGCTAGTTCTCACTGGACTTCGTTGGCGATCTTGCCTCATCTACATTGATGACATTATTGTATTTTCTAAAACTTTTGACACTCATCTTCGGGATCTCTCTACTGTTTTTAGTCGTCTTCGTACCGCTAAGCTTAAATTAAAACCTAAGAAATGTAATTTTAGTAGTAAGTCTGTGGAATTTTCAGGACATATTGTTAGCAAAGACGGTGCTAAACCGAACCCTGGAAAGATAACATGTGTAAAGGACTTTAAAGGGCCTCACACACAAAAACAAGTCCATTCTTTTCATGGTTTGGCCAATTTTTACCGCCGGTTCATTAAAAACTTTGCTCAAATTGCTAGCTCTTTATATGCTTTAATGGGTAAAAAGAAGCGTTTCTATTGGACACCAGAATGCCAAAAGGCTTTTGAAGTGCTCAAGGAGAAGCTTTGTTCCACTGATATCCTTGCCTTCCCAGATTTTTCACGTCCCTTTTTGTTAGCCACAGATGCCTCTAATACTGGTATTGGCGCAGTACTCTCCCAAGTGTTTAAAGACAGTAAACGTCCAATTGCGTACGCTAACTGCAACTTTAGCTCTGCTGAGAGAAGTTACGCCACTATCGAACGTGAAGCCTTAGCCATTGTGTGGGCCGTTAAGCATTTCAAACCCTATCTTTGGGGACACTCGTTTACAATCACGACAGACCACGCACCTTTGAAATACATTTTTACCTCGGGTAAATGTACTTCCGAAAGGTTAAAACGTTGGGCATATCAACTCACAGAGTTTAATTTAGACAAAATTGAGTACAAAACTTGGAAAAGTAATGGGAATGCGGATGCATTATCACAGATACCTCCTCCAGATGGTGCAGAACCAGACCCGGATCCTTCATACCAGACAAAAGGTACTCAATGTTTGCCTATTACACCAACTCTATGCATAAATGACATCATAGTAGAACCTACTATAGTCGCTCAGAAACCTACTTTAGTCGATTAAAATCCTCCGAACTTAAGTCATTTAAGTATTGTCGGAGTTCCTGACAATGACTTCAAATCGTCCAAATCAGTCCCTTTTGTCCTTGCTAATGACAGTGTCGATAGTGACACTTCTTCACTCATCAAGGAGCAGCAATCGGATCTTCAATTCCAAGATATCTACAAATATTTGGCTCATCAGACACTTCCTAAGGCAAAGGGCCAACAAAAGAAAATCATTCGTTGGTCTAAAAATTACTTCCTTCGTAATGGTGTGTTAATGCATTCCTTAGGTCAAAAACGTCGTCGTAGTCCACAATTTGTAGGTCAAATCGTCCTACCCCAAGGACAACGTCATCTGGAAGCACTACGCTCTGCCCATGACGATATTCTATTTGCTCATCTTGGTACTCATAGCACATTAGCAAACCTCGTGATACGATTCTTCTGGCCAAAAATGAGTCATGATGTGAAAAATTATGTGAAATCTTGCGACACATGTCAAAAACGCAAATCGGATACTCAGGCGGCTCGACCAGAGATGGTGCCTATTACTGTAGGTAACATTTTTGATTGTATCGCTATGAATATCCTAGGTCCATTAACACAGACAGAAAGAGGAAATGAATATATTCTGGTTGTCACCAAATATTTAACTCGTTACGCAATGTGTTTCGCATTGCCAGACCAGAAAGCTGAAACCATAGTCCGTGTCATCCTCGAAAAAGTCATTACTGTCCATGGTTGTCTTTTGGAGATTCTTACTGATCAAGGTACTAATTTCCAGAGTCAACTATTGGCTCAGTTGTGTGATATCACCAATACAAAGAAAGTTTTCATAACCGCATATCATCCGCAAACAAACGGCCTAACTGAACGTTTCAACCATACATTAACAACAATGCTTACCCCCTATGTCAATGAGCATCACGATGACTGGGACTTTGCTTTACCATTTGTAACAAGCGCTTACAATCGGTCACCTCAAGAATCTATCGGTGAGAGTCCTTTTTATCTGATGTTCGGCCGCAACATGCGTTGATGCGTTAGCGTACCTATTGATGTGAAGTACGAACTTATGTTGATTACGAGGATAACTATCTTGACCATGCTCGAGTAGTTATGACTCACGCTCGAGATCTCGTTAAACAAATTCTGCCTCAAGCACAGGAATGTCAGAAGCGGAATTATGATAAAAGAGCGCAATCCAAACCTATCGTAATCAGTAGCCTTGTCCTTAAGTTTAATCCAGCTATTAAACCTTCTGAATGCGCTAAATTCGTTAGTAGATGGGCAGGACCATACAAAGTCCTGAATATTGATCTAACGAACGGAATTGCACAACTCACGCTTCTGTCTGACGACAAACAAAAAGCTGAATGGGTTAATTTAAAACGTTTAAAACCTTATACACAACGCACTGATTCTTTCACACCACAACGACGTATACAACCACCTCGTCAATGCAAAACACAAATAAAATCAGTAGCATTCTGTGATTTATCACGTGTCCTTGTTAACACGCATTTTGAACCCAAACTTTCAAAATCTGCCAATTCTTTATTTATTTCAAACGTACCTTCTTCTTGTCCAGATGACAGTGACAGCGACAACGAAGATCAGAAGCCTGAGTACAAAATTCCACGTCCTTATGCAATGGACTTCGAGATCGATTGGGAAGTAAAACCCAAGAAACCAGAGCATTTAAAGCAACCAAAACCTGGGGGTATGACTAATTATGAATGGCCTAATAGATGTCATTGCGCACTTTTTGCAAAACGCCGTAAATCGTGGCAAAAATGGAATAGACCCTGAATAAATACCACGCTCACATTTCCTAAAACTAGCCCAAAAGCCGATGTATCACCTCAACCGCCAACTATTATGGATAATATTATTGACGCTATGGATGCAACAGTGTAGGTTCTTCGTTGTTGTCATACGCATAAACATATATTAAATTAGCACTTTCAAATACACATAACATGTACACAACATTACATGCATGCATTGCAGAAACAATAAAAAGAAGGTTCAATCTTGCCTAGTCAACCGATGTATCTATGTGAACGCTGGAAATTGTGAATAAGAAAACGAAGGTAAAATTTATTGAGTGAGGTTATTCCTGGGTCTGATCAGCCCATTTCAGAGGAATACAACGTAAAAGGCCTTGAGAAAATATGTTTTTGAACGTGTAAAAATGGTATAAAACGTATTATCGTTGAATAAAAATTATAAATAACTCAAATTTGCGAAAATATAACGTACTAAATAGCACTAGAGTGGTTTTGGCCAGCCACGCAAAATTGCGATATCATAAATTGTAATAAAAGTATAAAATACATATAAAAATTGTTGTTGAATTATGGAATAAGTACGTTACGAATTGAAATTAAAATACACGGATCATTTAGGTTAATAGGTTAATTGCTATTCTGTTGTTTTACAGTGCTATTCTACACGACAGCGTAACGTACTCGCACGACACAAACCTTCTACTACTTGTCGCACCAATAACATTGGGTCATACATTAATTTTTGGCTAAGTTATTTTATACATCTAATGTCACTAGTCAAAAGTCATTACCGCATATTTTGATTGGCTTACCCTATTATTTTATTAATAATATTTGTATCATTGTGTTTATTTCACATTAGTATAGTCCTGTACAGTGTACTAACCGTAGCCTATCTTATTACGTCTTGTAATTATTCTTTACCTTCCCTATAAATGTTATTTTGTACTTAGTAGTTTAGTGTTTTCTTTTTCATTTCTATCTATCTCATTATTCTTATGTACATTTATGTTTGTACATACTCGTATACAGTGTACTACTTTTAAATTGTGTAAATAAATAATTAATCATGTTATTGGTATGGGTACAGTAGTGAAGAGAATCAGGCAATAAATATTTATTTTACCTTTATTTAGCGAATCCCACATTTCACATGGGTCAGTTACCTGTAGGACGACATTGCGATTACAACAATTGTCGTCACCCACACTGTCTTCCATTGGTAGAGGAGGAAGAGCGGCAGCGCCAACGCCGATTGAGACGCATTCAAAGAACACGCAGGGGATATTCCACCAATAGCCAAGCATCTATCTATGTACCTGGACCGCTCCGGGAAAACCCGCCCACGGGTAGTGTTTCGCGAAGAGGGCGAGCAGAACCCTCTGCTCATACCTCTTGAGTCACACAGAGCCCGCCAACCATCCAACGCCGTTTCCGCGTCGGCCAGTACCATAGACGACCCTGCAGTTTGTGCGGCCGCAACCACCCAGTCGGAGGCCTCGAACTCTCAAGGCTTTGTGAGTATTCAGAGTACTTACCCGGACCTTCCTCCAGGCCGGATTCCACTGATCCAACAAATCCAAAGTAATGACGTGGTGGAGGAGGAGTGGAAAGAAATTTTGGAGGACGTTTTAGCTCGCCTTGCCACTCCAGGCCCTGTTAATAGTGAGGAAAATCTACAAGAGGATAATGATCAACCTCCTCCGACTGACAAACAGTACAAATCTCCTCCCCACGCTGTACAAACAGTTTGCGCACTTTACTCGTCTTCAATTTAGTCAATTAAAAAACTCTTTTATAAAGAAGAAATTTATATTTTCAAGTGATACAGACTGTTTTTTTGCCTTAATTCTCATTGCTGTTATTACTACAATACATTTCGATACTTACTAATTATTGCTCAATATTATTGTGTTTTTCTTTTTGTGTATACTGTGATACTTGTCTTTCTTCTCTGTAATTTGTTTTGTTCTTAGTGTAACTTCTATTTCATAATTTTTGTATGTGTATTTTTTTCTGTGTATTGTATTTTCCTATGTGTATTGTTTTCGAGAGGCAAGAAATTTGCTTGGGCATACAGCCGTTAACTGCTGTCCCCTTATCGTTAATTATAGGGGTTCTATTCATAGGTTCAGTTACCCCGCTCAATTCCACGCTCCGCCACAGTTGGTTTGTCCGCCCTGTAGCTGGGGGCAGCTACCATCTGTTGGGGGAGGTGTGGCGGAGAGCGTGTGGCAGCTTAGGTACTTAAAATAAATATAAATATAGCTATTAAAAACTCACCATTCCGCCGTCATTCAATCGCGTTTCATTTTTTATTTAAGCTTGATTAATACTGTAATATGCAAATCTACAGTAACTGCGCCGCTCGCCGCGCATGCCCAAAATTAACCATTCCAAGTAGTTAAATTGCTCCGCATGGTGTGTGGGCTCATCGGGTTCTTTATTATTGTTTGGCGCTTATTTTACGAAACTCAGTTGTATCCTACCATACGGGGATTGGGACCCCATTTACTTGTCGCAGATCCAGCCTAGGTATTTTTGCTTATATTACCTTTTGTTTTTACCAGCTCGATTTCCCACTAAGATGCCGACACTCTGCAGTTGGCTTTGGCCAGCTTAGGTAAGGAAGTGTGTGTTAAGGAAAAATAACCCAGTGGCTGACTGGGGTATTTTTCATAAGATTAGGGCAAAACTTGGGCGAGCCAGAAATCCATCAGCACCGGCATGGTGACGAGGTAACTACCTTGTAACAGGTATATTTTTAACCTTTTTTTGTGAAAACTGCACATACTTAATTTTAAGTAAGTATTTAGTTAGGAGGTTAAACAACCTTTCGGAAGCGGAAATCAACTTCCCTTCCTAATCAAAATTTGGTCAAGTTAAATTCTTCACCCCATTCCAAACCCCGCAAATTTCTTTTATAAAACCGTTTTCTAAAATTGCTCAACTAAGTCCTCTTACCAGTCAGTTTTAATTTTAGTGTTTCTGTTTATTTTTAAAAAACCATTGTTTCTTGTGTTTACTTTTACTAGTAGTACGGGTCAAAATCTAACCCAGGTATTAAAAAGCGCCTTTCAAAATTTAGCCTTAAAAGCTCTAAAAATATTTAAATTGTGCTCAGTATAAAAATCTACTAACATGTTCGCCGCAATGCGGTCCGTTATCGTAGCGTAAATTAACCAAAATAAATACTCTTAAATAATCGGTTGTAAACAATCCATTCATTCATAATTGTAAAGTCGCTACACCATACCTATTCAAAATTTACGTAAACTCCCTAGTGTTTAACTCGGGCATACACACAATTATTGTATTCATGACGTATCCTACCTGACACTTAAAATTACGGTGGTTACCCAAGCCTATCCCTCTTCTTTCCAAAATTAAGTAAAAATTCGCTTGAATTTTTAATGTTTCACTGAAGGGATAGTCTCGAAAGTGAGCAAACTAAATTGTCTTTTAATTGCTTGGTTTTTGCTCCTTTTTCTAGAGGCCTAGACCTTGGTTGCAACTTTTTGTGGGGCTTAACTGCGAAGTTAAGTTCACTGGTCTCCTTTAAATTCCAACCTGTTGCACCTAGGTTTCACCTCTAGAACGCACTCACTTCAGAAATTACACCTTCGATTGGAATCCATAAAAGTCCAAGTTCATACTTAATTTTGCAGCATTTTTGTAGAAGACTAAACTCCCTAGTCTTCATTTCCACCCTCGAATTTTGCACCTGTATTTTTAATGTTTCATAATTGGCTTATAAGCTTTTGAGCTAACGACTAGCATTCCCAATTCCTTCGGAGACGTGTCCGCTTTTCATATCAGTACTACTTTTTGAAAAGGAATTCAATGGAGAATTCCTCGATAAATAACTAAGTTCTTTTGTCAAACTGGACGTGTTAATGTTTCGTTGTGTAAACTCACTCCCAATCATTGACACCTCTGTTGACAACTGAAAAGCTGAAACTGCTGTTCTATATTCATTCAACTCCATTTTTGTACAGACTGAAAATTTCAGTCTCGTCCACTCCTAAATTTCACCCACCGCCTTTAGGTTTCAAAACATATCTATTATTTCTCTTAACCACCCTTCACTGTTCTACAAGCAGCGAAGCAGTGTTGTTACCGGATCAAGGGATTTTTGAAGAGGCTGGAACCGTCTGGCCTTAGCTAATTCTCTCTCCCAACACGGTGAGGTTTCAAACTGCCCTCAAAAAGGACGAAGGAATCGAACCTCACGGACCCATCTTCTAGACACCTGTTCCAGATCGTGGAGTGTTTTTACCACCTAACTTTTTGTCGGAGCTGACTCTTCAGCTCTAGCTTATTTTCACACCTGACACGGTAATGTTTCACTACAACCTTAAGAAATTTCCAGGAAGCCGATAATCGGTTAAACTTTGATTCCCCAGAAATCAGCTAAAAAGAAATCTCTTAGTAACTTTTTGAACAGGCCGCACAAATCAGCCCAATCTTTTCTGCACTCCCAACACATTCCCGTTTCATTTCAAATACTCTAGGGACAACATCCTTCTCAACCTCTCATTAGTCACCTCTACGTAATCCCAATGTAGTAAATTTTTTACAAGCCAAGGTCCTCATTGGCTTCGTTAAATTATTCTTAACTTTTTACACTCGTACATTTAATGTTTCAAATTAATTCAATATTCAGCCTAACTAAGTACCCCTCGTAGCAGCTTCAATTCTATCAGTTGATTAGTTTGCGTTTTCGGTAACCAATCAGACTTTTTGTGTGCTGGAGGAAAACCTCCAGTAAACCACCCTACCGTAACCCGACTTGACCTCAAGGTCAAGAGGGAGTGTCGTGTATTTTCCCCCACTCATTTAGGACTCATTTAGGATAAAATAATTATCACAATTTACATGCGCTTTTCACATTTTTAAACTGAGCTATTACAATCGGGAAAAAACCCCTGTTCTTTCAAAACAAGGAAAAGAAGTGTCGTAGTGTAGCGAACAAAGGGATCACAAAACCGGCTTGTCCCCTTTCGACCGGTACACATGCAAACGGTTGCATGTGTTTTTAAAATTCAAAAAAAAAATCCGTAAGAAAATTTTTTCTTAAAAAATAACAATCTCTGTAAAAACACTTTGCAATTAATCTTTGGCCGTCGAAAGTAGTCATAACTTGCGCAATATTAGAGTAATTTTAAAAACCAATATATAATTTAATATATATTTTGATGAAAAATACAATAATGTTTTAGATTTTTAATTTTCTTATTTGTTTACCATATAATTAACAATATAACAAAACACCAATAAAAACGCACAAAATGTATTATTTTGAAACAAGCATAAAAGTGATATTTAAAATAATTTGTAGGAAAATACATATAAATACACTATATCAAAATAGGTCGACAATTCATTAAACTGACAATTTTTTAAAACAACAGCCAGAATTAAAGGTTTTTTTATATTTTCGTTAGAAAAGAGAAAATAATGCCATAAAAAGATGTAAGTAAATTTTTTTTATTCGTATTTTAATGTTCAATAGTTATTAATTTTTAAATAATGAAATTACAAACAATATCACAAAATAGTATTAAAATTAACACTTTAAAATAGATACAAAATCAATAAATTAGGAAGAAAGAGGCAAAAATAGCGCTTTTTCGAAAGGGGATTCAATCCCCGTGGCTAGCAAAACACAATTATATTGCCCTAACCGCTGGACTATTATGATATTGTTGGCCTTATAAAATTCTAAAAACCTTATAAAAAACTGTGCTTTCTCTCGAAACAAAAATTCAAGAAAAAGTTTTAAAAACCTTATGCAATGCGCTTTCTCTCAAAAAAAACCACTATATCAATTTTTGTATTTTAATGAAAAATACAATGGTGTTTATAGATTTTTAATTTTTTTTATTTGTGTACCTGATAATTAAGTTTTGCTATTACAAAACGAAAATAAAAATCACAAAATATGTATAATATCAAGGATACATGAAATTTAATTAATAAAGAAAAGAAGAATGAGAAATTAAAAACAAATTATACGGGCTATGTGTGGATCCAACCTAAATGCATACGTATTCATATGTTTATATGCATACATATGCATATGTTATGCCTACGTATGCATAAATTCATATGCATACGTATGCATGTTTTTTTTAGTTATATACATACGTATGCATTTTTCCGCAAAGTATATGCATATATATGCATTTTTTGAAACTTTTTGCATACGTATGCATTTTTTCTAACTTTTATGCATACGCATGCATAAAAATTTTAAAAAATGCATATATATGCATGCATATACTTTTCGGAAAAATGCATACGTATGCATATAAGTAGCAAAATATCCATACGTATAGATATCTTCTTAAAAAACAAAAAAAAAATTTTTAATTTCCAAAATTAGCATACGTATGCATATTTTGCAACTTATATGCATACGTATGCATTTTTCGGAAAGTATATGCATAAGTATGCACTTATTCGCTACTTTTATGCATACGTATGCATAAAAGTTAGAAACAAATGCATACGTATGCATAAAAGTTTCA
>JASAMX010016704.1:0-19149 GCA_030248175.1 Microlaimidae sp. YZB2_3
GGGTCCGGCACAAAAGAGTCCCGGCACAAAAGAGTCCTGAAAAAAATCGCAGCTGGCACAAAAGAGTCCTGGAAAAATTGCGTTCATGTGCCCAAGCTCTGCGAGCGCTGAGGTCGGCACAAAAGAGTCCTCGCATAAAACCAATTTTTCACAGCTAACATACAATGTTTCTGTCCTCCAGTTTTTTATTTGTTTTTTTAATTAACTTCTTAAAAGGCTGTGTGAGGAATTTCGAGGGTAAAAAATTAATGTTTTAAAGTATTTTTATTATTTAGTTAATAAAACGCTTAAAGCTTTGTAAAGCGTTTGAAAAATAAGAAAAAAATCATTGTTGTATTTGGGTATAAATCACATAATGTCGAATTATTGTTTTTGCCATAATTGAGTGTATGTCAAACAAAATCATGTCTAAATAATGATTTTAAATGGAATAAATTTTTTGTTCATTGTTAAAATATTACAATTTTTATCAAACAAGTGTTTTAATCGTTATTGTAAGGACGACCGCCGATATCAGACGACAAGATGACCAGACCACTGGGACTTTTTGCGCACAACGCCATTGCGCACAACTAAGTACACATTTAAAAAAAAACAAAAAGACACTCTCTCCGCCCATTTGGTGATTTTTAACCAAATAACGAGTTAAAAACAACCAAATATTGTTATATATACCTCCGAACAATACACGTTCTGTACTTTTTTACCAACTATTTAGTATTTTTTTTAATTTAATTATTCTGTGTTTTTTAACTAAACATTTGGTTGATTTTTCCAAACTATTTAGTTGAACATAATGAAATAAGCGTATAATTTTATGAAAATGCCCCCAGGTTTTAAGTTGTTGTAAAAATATTAACGGTCTTTCAAACAAAAATTTTTAAATTTACAGAAACTTTTGAAATTCTTTTGAAGTCTAACGCAAACGTTATTACATACGAGACAATACATAGAAACGATCTTTAGCTACAAAAAATCACATTAAATATCTGGGTAACTTTTCTCCAGCCCGCTAATGGAAGGATTAAAAACTGTAATTAATGAAATAAACATTTGTTTTCCCAAGAAAAAAAAAACTAGCAACTTTAAAAAAAGAATTTTTAGCTAAAAATCTTAACATTAACTGTTCGTCGTTACTTTGACAAAGAGACCCAATCAGTATAAAATCAACGTTACTCTGACTTATTTTGTTTGAATTATTTGTGTATTAAGATTTAAAAAAGTCACAGTTACGAGTATTTTACGACGCTTTTGACTCATTGTGTCAAAGTAACGACGTGTTGAAATACGTCATAAGCTGGAAGACAGCTGTGAACATTGTATGAGAGCTGTAAAAAATTGATTTTATGCCAGGACTCTTTTGTGCCGACCTCAGCGCTCGCAGCGCTTGGGCGCATGAACGCATTTTCTCCCGGACTCTTTTGTGCCGGGACTCTTTTGTGCCAGGACTCTTTTGTGCCAGCTGCGATTTTTTTCAGGACCCTTTTGTGCCGGGACTCTTTTGAAGGTGAGCCGTTTAAGCTCTTAAAAAATTTCTCGGGATAATTTTTAAAACCGTGTCAAAATACCGCCCCAGATTGGTTAATAAAAAAGAAACAAAGATAAATTTTTAAAACAAAAATAATCGTGTAAACAAACCCTTCAGGAAAGCTAATTTCAGTCTTCGGTACAGGGTTTTCGGGAGCCGTCAGCGGGAAACTCGGAGCCGTCGTAAAATATTGGAAACTTTGGAACCCATAAGTTGAAACTTGAAAGCGAAAATTGAAAAAAAAATGGTTTGGAGTTGGATTGAGACTTTTGCTTAGGCTTTGGGATAGATTTTGGAGATTTTACACTTTCAGTTCCAAGTTCCACAATTCCAGCTCTAAGTTTCCGGTCTCAATCCCTAAGTTATCCATGGTTTTTTTCATAGCTTGTGATTCTTTTGCGGGATGTGGCTACTCAAGTATGGACGAAATGCTAAATTTCGTAGTTTGTGTCGGTAAGAATGTAATGATATGAACATAGAAGTCATTAACTACAAACCAACTAAGGAAAAATTATAAAATTTAGTTTTGCTCTCCATATTTTTTAGAGAAGTCTCATCCCCTCGAAGAAAGCACACGCCATAAAGAAATAGTGGATAAAAGCCGATGTAACATGAGTGAGAACTTAGGGCCCGAGAAATGTGAAAGTTTGTAACCGGATGCGCAAAACCTGTGGAGACGGACTATAAATCCTGTAAAGCTTATTCTTTAGCGTAAGCTTAGTTTCGAAATAGTTTTTAATTGAGGGAAAAAACACGATATATGACGATTTTTTACTTAAAATTTTAAAATCAACTTTAAATAATAATTTTTGTCTGCCAGTATAGTGCGATTGAAAGCGGAAATTATGATGTATTCAACGAAAATAATTTTATCGTTTAGCTATTATTCTTTTAAATATAGTGTTCTATGTATTTGAAGCTTAAAACACAGTTTAGCCGTTTAAAAATCTTGATTAGCACGGTTTTTGGTACAATTTTATGAAAAGAATTAGGGCAACACTTAAAGGAAATTTGTAGTCAACTTAGTTTTAAAAAAAATCAAAAAAGCGATGTTTTGAAAAAAATGAAAATAAAAAAACCTGAATTAGTTTTTTTTAATTAGGTAGAATCCAAATTATTGTTCAATATAATATCGCCATTTTTATTTGCCTAAAATCAATATTGAAGCTTTTTTGCTTAAAATTTTAACTAGTTTTATTGTTAAAAAACCGATTCAATACTGCAAAATATCGAAGTCACGTAATTTTGATTTGCTATTAATTCCAATGGTTAAAAAAGTTGCGGTTTGCAATTATTGTCATTTCAGTATTTTTATCTAAGGTGTTTTTATCCGCGTTTAGTTTTCAAAATTGAGGCGTTGGATTAATAATAAAATCATAATTATAATAATGATAATAATAAGCTAACGCACTTGTAAACGTTTATTTTGTAATTAGATAGCCCACCAGATTTATTCAATGTAAAATTCTGCATGCAATATAAATTTAATTTTTTTAACTCCAAATTTGTCTACACACACTAATCTTATTTGTCTAAACATACGCCCGGGACGAAATCAACCCATTTTTTGCTTTTTTTCAAGAGCATTTTTAAGGTTAATTTAAAACTTAAAAGTGCAGCGATTTCAACATAATGTTTGACAACCATTTGGTGATAGGTAGTTCTGTAACTATAAACTAAGAACATTAAACAGCTTGCAAATAATGTCTGTCAACACTAAAATTATCCTGCAAAAATGGGAAATTTCGGTATCTTTTAAAGATTTGGCAATATAAAAATTGGCTCGACTGTAACCAAACATATTTTTCTCGTTTTTTGAGACCACATACTTTTCTAGACACACTTTTCTCGTCACTGTTTTTTTGTATTAAAGTATAAATAATTCAATTTTGAAAATTTTTAATTTTGATTTTTTTTTAGCTGTATGCTACAGTAATCTTTCACTATAGAAACAAAACATCTTCAGCGTGAAACCTAAATTTTACACTAAAAATTTGCAAATGATTTAATGCAAAATGTGTTAAAAAATTATATGTTTTCTTTTAAAAATTAGGTTTTTCTGGTGTTGCTTTTGTTAATTACCAACAGTAATATCTCGGTTGTTTTTAAACGTATCAGAAAAATTAATATATTTTATGCAAATTTATGAACACTGTAAAGTTTTTAAATAGGTTTTACCGTTAAACAAAGACTGCAACTTTCAAAAAAAAATTCATCGCCATATGATAGGCCACATGGTACGCCACTCTGATACTATACAAAAAATGCAACTGACAATTAAGAAAAATCTGATAAAGTGACAGCAACACAACGATAATAATAAAAAAAAAATAAAAACACTTAGCTTTTCGTCGGAGGATAAAATCGTTTAAGGTTCCAGTTTTTAGCCTCTGCATATTGTTTTTGTACATATACTTTCGATAAGTCGCACCAGTTGGTGGATTTTTTTGCCGATGAACCGATTTAAATCTTCGCTTTCATTAATTCCAAGCCAGAGTGCGGTTTTAATCGTTGTCACCGTGACAGAATGAGTCCGGTTCGTCATAAAATGCCCGTAACTGTGACTCTTTTTATCTTTAAACACAGAACTAGTATCGCTCTTATGAGTCAGAATCACGTTGATTTTATACTGATTGTGACTCTTTTCATCGTAAAAGCGACCAAATGTCCCGCGGCAGTTGTCGCGCCGAGACGCCCTCCCTCCCTGAACCACACTGGCACAACTAAGAACAAGTGCTAAAGTATGTACGGTATGCTATTTCGACCGGTTTTAAAACAATGAATTGCCGCTTTAAATTTTCTTCGGTTGACAATAGATCTAATTTTGTTTTTCCGCTTTTTATTTAAAACAAAAAAAAATCGAAAGAAAAACTACGTATCTTTGAATTTGATTTTCTAAGCGTTCGATTTTATTTAAAGAGAAAAAAAAAAAAAAGAAAAAAAAAAAAAAACAAAAAAAAAAAAAAAAAAAAAAAAAAAAAACAAAAAAAAAAAAAACCATAAACACACACAACACACACCCCACCCAACACCAACAAAAAACCAAACAGAAGCCAAAAGCCAAACAAAAAAAAAAAACAACAAAAAAAAACCCCCAAAACAACAAAAAAAGAAACACAAAACAGAAAAAAAAAGATATAGAAAACACCCAAAAAAACAAACCAAAAAAACCACAACAAATTAACAAATACAACAACCATACACAAAAAAAAACCAACACCAATATAAACAAAAAAGCCAAAACAAAAAAAAGAACCATAAAACCTAAATACAGCACTCCACCCAATACAAAACCTAACTAAAAAATAGCCAGAACCCGAACCCCCCAAATCCAAACCCGCAAAACTACATAAAACAACTTAGCATAATATCACAAAAAGAAAATACAGAAAAAACCTCAAAAAAATTAATTAGTAACATAAACCAATTAGCAAACAAAACCAAACCACAAAAAATCATATAATTTTTTATTTTAATATTTATAACAAATAAAATTAATCTATCAACCAACAAAAATCTCACATACTAAATATAAATAACCGCTAAACGCTACGAAATTAATAATTTATAATACATACAATAATAAACCCTACACGATATCCCACAACCCCTCCCTTTTCCCCTTTTTCCGCCACGCCACGCTTTTCCCCTTAACACCGCTTTTTTCCCCTTTCCGCTAAAGCAGCACTGTCACAAATCAAATTTCTATATCGCCCGAAACAAATTCCTTTTTTAATACTGAACTGATCGAGCTGAAATTTAAAAATGCCATAGCCTTGTAGTGGAGCGCTTTAAATACCAAATTTGAATTAGGCAAACTTAAGGCTGGTTCATACTTATGTAAAAACGTCCTTTGGACAAAGTCCAAAGGACAAACACAGCGTATAAACGTATGTAAAAACGCCCTTTGGACTTTGTTCAAAGGACATTTTTACAAAAATAAAAAAAAAAAAAAAGGGGAAAAAAACAACAAAAAAAAACCAAGACAAAAATATAGAATAAAAGAAAAAAAAAAATAAAGAAGATAGAAAAAGAAAAAAAAAAGAAAAAAAAAAAAAACACCACAAACAACAAACAACAAAAACAAACACAAAAAAACATTATCAAAAAAAAACGCACAAATTAAAACCACAGACAAAAAAAAAAAACGAAAAAAACAACCAAAAATTCCCACAAAAACCAAAAAAAAAAAAAAAAAAAAAAAAAAAAAAAAAATAATAAAAAAAAAAAAAAAATAATAAATAAAAAAAAAAAAAAAAAAAAAAAAAAAAAAAAAAAAAAAAAAAAAAAAAAAAAAAAAAAAAAAAAAAAAAAAAAAAAAAAAAAAAAAAAAAAAAAAAATAAAAAAAAAAAAAAAAAAAAAAAAAAAAAAAAAAAACCCCCTAAGAAATGAACCAGCCCTTAGTATTCGAGGGGCAGTCTGGTTCGGACGATTTAAAAATTTGATTTCTGACAGTGCTCCTTTAAATCTTCAAAACTGCATTGTTATCTTTTTTAAATACATCCTCCTTTTGTCATATCAATAATAAGTCTAGTAATTTAAATCTAAATTTAACTCAAAGTGAAATTTATTGTCAAATGAACTGTCAGCTTTATACTTGTAATTTATTAGTTATAGGAAAGTTGTTATGCCTGTTCATGGGCTAAAAACTGTTTTATTGGATTTTGATTTATCCTGGATAATATTACGAAAAGATGCGCATTAGTGAAAAAGATAAAAGAAAAACGAAAGTATTGACTTGTTTGTACGCATTGGTTCTTTTGTTCGCTGTTTTGGTCGTAAGCTTGGGCGTAACAGCGGCCGTCTACGGGGTTCGAAATCATGAAAAAATAAGAAAAGGTAAAGAGAATTTCCTTAGGATCACTGAATTTAAGCGGCCAGCCCTTAATTTCGGCCATTTTTACGAGTATTTCAGCCTTTTCAGGCGCTATTTTTGCCATGCGTAATGTTATGAAATGAACTGCATAAGGCCGGATAGACCGTTATGTTATATATCTAACCATATCCAGTTCATTGTGTAACTATGCACATAGCAAAAATATCAGTTAGGCCAACAAGTGGGCGAAATTACAAAAATAACAACAAGTGGCCAAAATTAGGCTGTCCAACTTTAAGTCTACTACTTTTTATGCTACAGTAGAAATTTAACTTCATTCTTATTTTTACAATTCTTTCATAATAATTAGAAAGGATGGTTCATACTTATGACAAAACGTCCTTTGGACAAAGTCCAAAGGACAATTTTAGAAAAGCCAAAACGTCCTTTGGACTTTTTCTTTTGGACAGTTGGACTTTGTCCAAAGGACAAAATCCTAAGGAAAAAGTCCAAAGGACAAAAAGTATGAACACGTTGTCCTTTGGACAAAATCCAAAGGACAAAGTCCAAAGAACGTTTTGACCCTGTTTTTGTCCTTTGGACAAAGTCCAAAGGATTTTTGTCCTTTGGACTTTGTCCAAAAGACGTTTTGTCATAAGTACGAACGAGCCTTTACGCTTATCACAACTCATTACCAACTATTGTTAGGGAACTTAATTTGCTTACAATTGGCATTATTGCAGCGTACATATAAATGATACGTACTTAATAAATGTGTTGATTAAACATGGTTTTATTTTCCAAAATAATTCTAAGGAGCACTGGCCATTTAATAACGAAAAAGCTCCAGTGGCCTATTTCATTATTTTAAAATTTTCATTTTACAAAACTCCGCCTATTTTTTGTAAATTACATGATAGAGGATATACGGCACGGCGGATATTGATCGGTCAGCGGAGATGATATGACGTGGTTGCGACGAATCAGCGCAGAGCACTGCGCGCAGATGCTCCCCCTGGATTACAAGTCGAAAAATCTTTTTCGTGATTTCCCAAAAAAATAGACGGAGATTTGTAAAATGAGAAATTAAAAAGGTTTTTATGAAAAAGGCACCAGAGCATTTTTCAAATGAGTATTTTCACGTTTATTTGATATTAAAATATACGTTTATATTTATTGTTTCCTTTTTTTAGCGCTATTTTTACCGTTATATAAGTTTTTTTTTTAATTTAGCTAGCAAAAAAATACACTAATAAATAAGTTACGGCTCTACTCGTCAATTGTTAACAGAATTAAAAACAGGAAGTTCCACTCTGGACCGAACGAAGGAGCTCGGAGGTCTCAGTTAATTAATGAAATAGAATATAACAAAATAAATTTATACTAAAGATGAATTCTATCAGGGTGAAATTGTGAAAATGTTTAAGTAACCACTTATTTTTTAAGAAATTATCACGTGCGAGGGAACACTTAACGCAATTTAATAATTATTGGTTACATTACCACCGCACCGACTATTTTTTTTTCTTGGATTGCGCATTTATTTTTTATTTCTTCTTGAAAGACGCCCTTATTTTGAACCCAATAGAATTTAGTTTTAATATATATTGTTTTGAAACATAACATACCGATATAAATAACGGTCAATATGCTAAGTTTTCTTGATATATTACCCTTCTCTCGGCAGAAATTGCGACAAATACCAGTTGTGTGTGTTTTGTCGCTATGTTTTTTTATCCATCAGCCACCGTGTGTTTGTCGCTTGTTTATGTAGTTGAAGAGCCTAAAAATTACAGACGAAAATAAATAAAATACAACAAATTTAAGCCTGATTCCTAAAAGCAAAACCAAGAATTATACGGAGAATAAAAACCAAAAGAACATTGGTGTATTGTCGAAATTAACCTCGAACAATCGAGAGTGTTAAGTATTGTAGTAATTCTCCCTCAGTACTTTCATCGATTTCTATAAATAAAGTTATATCAAGAATATATAAGAGAAGAATGTACCACTCAATACAAAAAATTGCACCCATCCGTGCATCGGTTTGCCATAAATAAACCCCCCGGGGGGGTTTATGTACCCCCCGGGGGTACATAAACCCCCCCAGGGGAGTATATAAACCCCCTCGGGGGAGTATATAGACCCCCCCGGGGGAGTATATGGACCCCCCGGGGGAGTATATGGACCCCCCCCGGGGGAGTATATAGACCCCCCCGGGGGAGTATATAGAACCCCCGGGGGAGTATATAGACCCCCCCGGGGGAGTATATAGACCCCCCCCGGGGGAGCATAGACCCACCCGGGGACCCCCCCCCCGGGGGAGTGTATATGCTCCCCCAAAATTTAAAAAAAAATTTTTTTTGTGGAAAAGCGTCGCCGCGGCGCGGTTGTCTCGTTGATTGTAGAAACTGTATTTATTATGTAAAAATAGTGTTTATTTAGTAATAAAGTTATTTTTTATCGAAATTTTATTGAAATTTCCGTTAAACGTGAAACTTTTGATTTGTAAAACAGTTGTTTTTGTGATAATGGCCGGAAAACCGGAGCGACATATTGCTTTTCGGCAACATAATAAATACAGTTTCTACAGTCAACGAGACAACCGCGCCGCGACGACGCGTTTCCACAAAAAAAATTTTTTTTTAAATTTTGGAGGAGCATATACACTCCCCCGGGGGGGGGGTTTATATGCTCCCCCGGGGGGAGTATATAGACCCCCCCGGGGGAGTATATAGACCCCCCGGGGGAGTATATAGACCCCCCCGGGGGAGTATATAGACCCCCCGGGGGGGGTTTATTTATGGCAAACCGATGCACGGATGGGTGCGATTTTTTGTATTGAGTGGTACATTCTTCTCTTATATATTCTTGGTTATATAAATCTTTTTTCAAATTTTGAGTAAATACAGTGTAAATAACTGAAAAACAAACTGGATTGTAACCAAAATTAAATGACTTTGAATTAAACTTTCATAGAAAACTTGAAATTTGTATACTAAAGATTAATATTTAATAGGTTCCTTCGAATATGTGTCATTGGTTCCAAATTAGTAAGAAAAAACGTCATTTATATGTTTGGTCTAACCGTACCTTTAAAAACGGTTTAAATTTTAAATATCTTTAGCCGAAAAAATTTGCGATCGAATTAACGGGACGTTTTACGCGGAGACCAGTGTGTGTTTCAAAGACAACCCGGGATCCCAGTACCGGACTTGGGAAGACGCCCGAACCTACTGCGAGAGCTACGCGCCTTCAAAAACTTTAACGGTTTAATTTAATTTAATTTAACTTAATTATGAATATATTTTTGACTAAATTTTAAAGGTGCAGCTTTTTGTATGCCGTTGAGAACTCAACCCGTCTTAATTTTTACCGATTTCGTTGAGGTGAGTTTTTAAAAAAAAACATCACCCCGCGTTTTGCGACCTTTAAATTTGCTTGAGAACCCAAATCAACCAGCCTTATTGTGGTGACTTTTAAAACACACTCTAGCGTGGTAATAAGGAGATTTTCCACGATTTTTTAAGTTCTGTAACAATTGATCTCTGGGAACTTACATTATTATTTGTGTTTTTGAATCAAATTTTTCAAATGTCGTAATTGTGCTCCATGCTAATAATCTAATGCCAATTTTGATTGGAAAACTTTGGTTTCCGTTAAAAAATTTAGTTTTCCCGTTTGTTTTCTTGTTTAAATGGCAACATTTCAGTGAGTTTTTAACGGATTATAAAAATTAGGAAAACTGAGAGCAACGGAATTTTTAGAATCCGTGGAAAATGACTAATCACAAAACATTAACATTGGGGGTTGGTTCACACTGAAGTGAGTGACAAGTTAAATAACGTCAGGATTTTAAGGACCCTCAAAATGTCATACAGTATTCGTAATCACGTCATATATATATTTTTGTGGGAATGGTTGTGAGAGGAGCTATTTTAGTCAATTAGCGCTTGGAAAAAAATGATCTCCAATGAATGAGATATCTCCAATTTTTTTCCTAAGCGCTAATTGGCTAAAAGTGATTCTATAACGGGTTTACTATGTAAAAATATTGAACACTGAACAACTTCCGTTTAAATGGGAGGGTTTTGACCATCGAGGCGACTACGCATTCTGAACGTGTTAAAATTATTACATTCTCACTTGCCACATCAGAGTCAGTGTGAACTAAGTTTTAAACCACTGCACTTGCGAGGCATATTTGAATCTGGGTGAAATGAGATTGAATCAAACCTTTTGACTTCGATTTTAATATTTTTTCTATGTGAAAACCTTACCACTTGGAGTGGGTTGTTAAAAAATCGCCTTAACTTAGAAAAAACTTAACTCAACTAAAGGTACGCACCAGGGGCCTGTTTCATAAAAACCTTTGTAAATTTTCATTTTACAATTCTCCGCCTATTTTTTGTAACATACGTGATAAAGGTTTTTCGACTTGTAATCCAGGGGGAGCATCTGCGCGCAGTGCTCTGCGCTGATTGGTCGCAGCCAAGTCATTTCATCTCCGCTGACCTATCAATATTTGCGGTATCGTATATGCTCTATCATGTAATTTACAAAAAATAGGCGGAGTTTTGTAAAATGAAAATTTACAAACGTCTTTATGAAATAGGGCCCAGGAGGGTACCAGGGGCAATCAACGCGGGGTAGTGAAAATATGTGGCGGCCCATAGTTCTAGACTCGATTTTGAAAAACTTAATCTCAACGGATCTTCCTGACAAAAATAGCGGTTTAAATTTAAATGTTTTGTTTGGGATTTATTTTTGTTTATTTTTGATCATTTAATGGGCGGTTGGCCGAAAATTTAAAAGACACAAAACCACGCCAAGATATTAAACTTTTGGATCCAAAAAACTTTTAGATGGTGCCATTTAAATGAAGAGGCTCATTATAATGGCCTAATCTGACTTAATTTTTTTATATAGGAGTTGCACATTTTTTGGTATATATTATATTTTTGGTAATAATACAACGTTTTGTGCCACTGTTTTTCAGACTCGAAATTTTGAAAAAAATAGGACAGCGTATTAATGTATTGTGCACTTCAAACTTATTAACAATTATTAAGTTATATATCACCTGATAGAAAAAAAGTTATCTATTTTGTAGGCACAGTTTTATTTCAAAAATGTTTGTTTTAAAATTTTTTTATAACACTTTATTGTTAAAGTTTTCGAAAAATTGGCCTATTTTTCAAATTTTTTAAAATTCCAAATTATCTAATAATTTTAAAAAAATTACAGTTTTACGATTAAAACACAATTAAATTTTTTCAGTAGGAAATTTAATGGGTGCCGTTTGAGAAAATTTGGTTAAAAAATTATTTTTTTCAATTTCACTTTTTAGCGTAATTTTTAGCAAATTTTCGAACGTACGTTTTTATTATCTACAAACCAAAAAAAAATTTCTTCAAAAAGCGCGA
Source organism: Microlaimidae sp. YZB2_3 (assembly GCA_030248175.1). Taxonomy (NCBI): domain Eukaryota; kingdom Metazoa; phylum Nematoda; class Chromadorea; order Desmodorida; family Microlaimidae; species Microlaimidae sp. YZB2_3. Next base: position 11,772 of record JASAMX010016704.1, read on the forward strand.
AACGGTTTTGACATACCAGACTTACCAGAGTCATACAAAACGTTCTAAAAAGACTTTGATTTTTGAAACATTTATATTTGAAATCGAACTCAAGTCCCGTTTGAGACTTTTTTTGCCGAAAAAAAAGCACTTTTTTCAGTTTGAAGGTTTTTCCTTAAAAATTATAATGAAAAAAATAAATATTGTTTTACGAGGAAATTGCCCAACATTTCATTATAATTTTCCTCAAAAAATGCTGGATTGCTTTTAAACTTGAATATTGGATTATTTTTAAACTTAACACTTTAAACGCATTTAGGGTGGATACGTAACTTAGTCGTCTACTAAGTTACAAATTCTACGATTTAAACATATTTAGGGTCGATTGGCTCACGTCCCCGAAAATGAAATTTCCAAAATTATCTATTGGTTTCTTATTTACGAGCTGCAAAATTCAAAATCCACTCGAAACCGTCAAAGGTTTGTCGATTTTCTGGTAAAATAATTAGATCAATTATAGATCGGCTGTTAGTGTGAGCATTTATATTATAAGTAAAGTTTTTTTTATATTTTCTAAAAGCATTTCTTTTTTGTGTGAACAAAAAAAAATCGCAAACACATTCGCTTGGTGTAAATATATTTATTTTCTCGCAATAACAACGGTTTATTTCATGCACAATTGTACATTAATACTTTTTATTTTTAGCAATATTCACCTGTCTTTAAAACATATAGGCACCTTGCACTGGAACTCGGTTTATACATGAAGTATGCAATAAACATAGCGAGTCACCTTAATGGAAAATTACCGTATCTCCTACTTATTTTTCGTAGTATGCAGATCAACCGATCGAAATTTCGCGCGCTTTCGATCGGTTGATCTGCATACTACGAAAGATAGATAGGAAATACGGTAATTATCCATTATGGTGACTCCCTATGTTTATTGCATACTTCATGTATAAACCGAGTTCCAGTGCAAGGTGCCTATAATAATAATTTTACCGCAAAAAAAATATATAGCAGGCATTATACACTCTGTTTTCATATATAATTACCCAGAAAAAACTTTTAAAGTGTATTTCTATAACAAGACTTAAAAAATTTGGTACCAATTCGGAAATTGACCACGTTCCAGACTCTCATAGTATTAAATCTTTAAATCAAAGTCTTTAAATCTTTAAATCACAGATAATCTTTAAATCTTTTAAAGAAAAAAAATTAAAATTACTAATAAAAATTTTTAAAATTTTCTATTTATTTTGTAAAAAAAATCAAATTTTCAGCTCAGCTAATACTATGAAAATCTTTAGAATCATAGCTAAAAAAATTTTCGTATTTTAATATGTTTCTTATAATAACGTATGTATAAATGTTTTGCTAGCACAATGACATCCTTACTATTGTGTACTATAACTTTTGCAAAAAAAATACATAATATTTTTCCACTGCTTTCAATTGCTTTAATTTTTGCAATACGTAAGAATTCTGGAATTTCGTCCGAACATGTCACATTAATCATCAGCAGAAGTTTGACGAATAAAGGAATAGTGTGTTTGTGTTTTAAGACATTGGTAAAATTTAACTTACGAACTTACAACATAATTTTAATAGGTTTAATTTTTATGTTTTATATGTAAGTAAATTAATTTTATTAAAAATTAAAAATTTAGCTTGAAATTTTTTTTGCTGATTTTTTAAATTTAACTCTTAAAGGTTCGGTGCGGAGTCAAACTTTTTATATCGATTTTGTTAATATTTTTTGAAAACCTTACCCCTGCTTTCCAATAGCCCACAAAAAAACTTTCAACAAAATATCTTCAGTGGTTCACAAGTTATTACCCCCCAAAAATGGCGTCTTTCGACAAGTCTGTACGTGAAAAATTACTCAATATGGAGTTAAGCTATAAATTATGCACTCAAAAAAGCGATTACTTTGTACTTTAATTTGATACCTTGATTGTTAAAATTGGTTCAGTATTTGTCGAGATATTGCGTTTTCCGTACAAAAACCTTGCGATTTTTTCGCTAAAAACACGAAGTGAATGAAAGAAAGGTTCGGCAAACTTCACAAAATCACTGCCGTCGTTTGGTGTTTTTACAAAAAAGTTGCGGGTTTTTGTACGGGAAACGCAATATTTCGACAAATATTGCACCAATCTTAACGATCAAGGTATCAAATTAAAGTTAGAAGTAGTCGCTTTCTTTGAGTGCATAATTTGTAACGTAAATCTACATTATACATTGAGCAATCTGCCACGTACAGAATTGTCGAAAAATACCATTTTTGGGCGGTCATAACTTAACCAGTGAAGATATTTAATTGGCAAATTTTTTGTGGGCTATTGGGGCAGGGGTAATGTTTCCACAAAAAATTATCAAAGTCGAAGACAAAAAGTTTGACTCCGCACCGCACCTTTAAGATTAACCATCGTGAGAAGCAACGCTACCGCTATTTTGTGTATTGAATTTCAAAAGGCTTGAGTTTTTTGTGTTTTTTTCGTATTAAAAACATGGCGTTTATGGCTTCATAAAAAAATTAGGAATTTGTTTCTATAAAAACATATGTACATATGCATTCCAGACATATGTGCCCAATTACATTAGTGCTTATGAAGTTTAGAAAAAATTTCCTTAAATTTTTTAAAATCATTCAACTTTAATAGAAAAATTGATATTTCTGTTAATTTTTGTTCAAAATTTTTAAATTAATTTTTTGTTCGATATTCGAGTCAATTTTTTAAATCATCAACCTCAGCCAGGCGTAATTTGCTTGTAATATTTATTTTTGCAGCTTCAAAAAAATTTCACAAACAAAAAAGGTGAATGTCTTTGGCTTCAAAAAATTTTTGGAGGACAGCCCTAAAAAAACCTGCAATTTATGTATAAAATGTTTTGTAAAATAACACATGCTTCGAGCAGTAAACCCATAAAACTCAAGCTTAAATACTGAAATTTTTTCTCGAAATCGCAAAAACGGACCACATTTAAAAAACCTTATTAAAAACCGAGTTAAATTTCTCCCAAATTTTCTAGAAACACTCGAAAAGACTTGTTATTTAAAACCATAGGAAAGACCTTTTTTGTTTAATTAGATTTTAATTGGAAATAAAAAATATCAGTCACAAATTCATTGATATTAGTCATATATAAATTCTTTCTTTTTAATTGAGATGAAAATTTTTTAAAGTTCAAGTTTTGTCGCCACGCCAGTGCGCCAGTCCGCAACAATTTAGTAGTACAAACAGAGTATACGTTTTCCATGCCTTTTAAAAAAATCCCCTCTGAGAATAACTGTTTAAAAAACACAAAAAAAATTTAATCAGGTATTTTTTTAGCAGTAACGTTGGCACCACAAACCAAAAACTTCTTTTTTACTTTTTATGCTATCATTAGCATGTAAAAACTGCTAAAATTATCGACGATTTTCGGTCAACGAATTTATCCTTGATCTGCAACGAAATTAGCTTTCAAAATAATTTTTATTAATTAATTTTTAACGGTTTCACTAAATGACCCTTCACTTTGCTTTTAAGTTATTTTTTTTACGAGAGTTTATTGGGATAAGCTCTTGGGTAAAAATCGTCGATAAAGACTCAAACTAAATCAAAAGCCAACCAAAAAATTAAATCATTCGTTTACTAGTGATATTACTAAAATATATGCACTGTGACAAAAAAAAACTTTACATAATTATATCTCGTCAACGGAAGCAAACATTTATACAAAACCATGAGATACTTTTAGTTTTAAAATGACTTGCAACCTCAACCCGTTCCCGTGATGGCCTTTTTCCCCGTTACAACCGTGAAAGTTTCGTACGACAAAGGTGAAACCTTCGTCTCACGACGGTGGTGGTATTTTCGTATGACAAATGTCGTACGTAAAGCTTACCGCGGCAAACTCCTCGCATGATCTATGTCGTAATACCGTCAGACATAATTTTTTGTGCGCAAATAGTGCCCAGTGAGCGAGGAAATTGAAATGTTTAAAGCTATACGGTAGCAAAATGCACATTTTAGCAACATAAAATATCCTACGTAATACACTCTATCCGTGAGAAAGATCTGCATATTGCTACCGTACAGCTTTAACCATTTTAATTTGCTAGCTCACTAGACACTACTTGCGCAAAAAATTATGTATGACGGAAGTGCGACATAGGTTATAGGAAGGTTTCACGGATTTAACCGAGAAAACGGAAATCAGGGGAACGGGTTAATTAATAAATGTACAATTGTGCCTAAGGTGGATTGGAGGCAGAGCAATTACTAATGGAACTTCCCATTATCGCCAGTGGGGTTGGGCTACAAAGGCTTGTTTATTATCTACAATAATAATCTATTTTTGTAAGATTTTGCTTTAAAGGTGCGGTGTGGAGTCAAACTTTTTGTCTTCGACTTTGATGATTTTTGTGAAAACCTTACCTCTACCCCCAATAGCCCACAAAAATTTTTCCAACAAAATATCTACTGTGGTTCAGGATTTATGATCGCCGAAAATTGGCATTTTTCGACAAATACTGCACCAAGCTTAACGATCAAGGTATAAAAGTAAAGCAGAAAGTAGTTATTTTCCTGAATGCGTAATTTATAACGTAAATAGTTATACTCATTGAGCTATTTTTCACGTGCAGAATTGTCGAAAAATGCCAATTTTCGGCGATCATAAATCCTGAACCACAGTAGATATTTTGTTTTAAAAATTTTTGTGGGCTATTGGGGGTAGAGGTAAGGTTTTCACAAAAATCATCAAAGTCGAAGACAAAAAGTTTGACTCCACACCGCACCTTTAAAGCAAAATATTAAAAAAATGGATATTATCGTAGATAATAAACAAGCCTTTGTAGCCCAACCCCACTGGCGATAATGGGAAGTTCCATTAGTAATTGCTCTGCCTCCATTCCCCTCACCTTAGGCACAATTGTACATTTATTAATTAACTCGTTCCCTGATTTTCGTTTTCTCGGCTTAAATGCCCTGAAACCTTCCTATAACCTATGTCGCACTTCCGTCATACATAATTTTTTGCGCAGTAGTGCTTAGTGAGCGAGCAAATTGAAATACGTTAAAGCTGTACAGTAGCAAGATGAGATGTTTTCACGCGAATCAAGCCTATTACGTAGGATATTTTATGTTGCTGAATGTGCATTTTGCTACCGTAGAGCTTTAAACATTTCAATTTCCTGGCTCACTGGGCACTATTTGCGAACAAAAAATTATGTTCTGACGGTATTACGACATAGATCGTGCGAGGAGTTTGCCGCGGAACGTTTTATGTACGACATTTGTCATACGAAAATCACTAAGGGCCACCGTAGTGAACAAACGAAGGTTTCACCTTTGTTGGCATAAAGAAAGTTTCACGTTGTAACGGGGAAAAGGCCATCACGGAAACGGTTTAGGTTGCAAGTCATTTTAAAACTAAAAGTATTTCATGGTTTTGTATAAATGTTTGCTTCCGTTGACGAGATGTAATTATGTAAAGTTTTTTTTTGTCACAGTGCATATATTTTAGTAATATCACTAAGTTAAACGAATGATTTAATTTTTTCGGTTGGCTTTTGGATTCAGTTTCAGAGTCTTTATCAGCTATTTTTACCCAAGAGCTTATCCACAAATTTTAAACTCTCGTAAAAAATAACTTAAAAAACAAAGTGAAGGGTCATTTAGTGAAACCGTTTAAAAATTAATTAATAAAAATTATTTGGAAGCTAATTTCGTTTAGTATAAGGATAAATTCGTTGACCCGAAAAATCGTCAGTAATTTTAGCAGTTTTTACATGCTAATGATAGCATAAGAAGTAAAAAAGAAGTTTTTCGTTTGTGGTGCTAACGTTACTGCTAAAAAAGACCCTGTATTGGATTTTTTTTTTTGTGTTTTTTAAAACAGTCTTTCTGAGAGGAAATTTTCAAAAGCGCAATGAAAACGTATAATCTTTTGTTTGTACTACTAACTTGTGCGGAATGGCGCATGGCGTGGAGATAAACTGAACTTTAAAAAATTTTCATTCTCATTAAAAAGAAAGAATTTATATATGACTAATATCAATGAATTTGTGACTCAAATTTTTTATTTCCAAATTAAAAATCTAATTAAACAAAAAAGGTCTTTCCTATGGTTTTAAATAACAAGTCTTTTCGAGCGTTTTTCTAAGATTCGGTACAAGTGTAACTCAGTTTTTCATAAGGTTTTCGATAATGTGGTCCGTTTTTGCGATTTTGAGAAAAAATTTCAGTATTTAAGCTTGAGTTTTATGGGTTTACTGCTCGAAGCATGTGTTATTTTACAAAACATTTTATACATAAATTGCAGGTTTTTTCAGGGCTTTCCTCAAAAATTTTTTCAAAACGAAAGCATTCACCTTTTTTGTTTGTGAAATTTTTATAAGCTGCAAAAGGAAATATTACAAGCACATTACGCCTGGCTGAGGTTGCTATTTTAAAAAATTGACTCAGATATCGAACAAAAAATTAATTTTAAAAATTTTGAACAAAAATTAACAGAATTATTAATTTTTTTATTAAAGTTGAATGATTTTGAAAAAATTTAAGGAAATTTTTTCTAAAATTTTCATAAGCACAAATGTAAATTGGGCACATATGTCGAATGCATACAATGTACATATGTTTTTATAGAAACAAATTCCTAATTTTTTTATGAAGCCATAAACGCCATGTTTTTAATACGGGAAAAACAAAAAAAATCTCAAGCCTTTTGAAAATCAAGACACAAAATAGCCAGGTCACTCTTGCTTCTCACGCATGGTTAATCTTAAAGGTCCGGTGTTCGGAGTCGAACTTTTTGTCTTCAACTTTGATAATTTTTGTGGAAACATTACCCTTAGCCCACAAAATTTGCAATTAAATATCTTCACTGGTTTAATTATGACCGCCCAAAAATGATATTTTTCGACAATTCTGTACATGGCAGATTGCTGATGTATAATGTAGATTTACGTTACAAATTATGCACTTAAAGAAAGCGGCTACTTTCTACTTTAATTCGATACCATGATCGTTAAGATTGGTGCAATTTTTGTCAAAATATTGCGTCTCCGGTACAAAAAACCCGCAACTTTTTCGTTAAAAACACCAAACGATGGCAGTAATTTGATGAAGTTTACCGAATTCTTCTTTCATTCACTTCGTGTTTTTGGCGAAAAAATCAAAAGTTTTTTGTACGGGAAACGCAGTATCGACAAAATACTGAACCAATTTTAACAATCAAGGTATCAAACTAAAAAACAAAGTAATCGCTTTTTTCAAGTGCATAATTTATAGCTTAACTCCATATGGAGTAGTATTACGCGTACCAAACTTATCAAAAGACACCATTTGGGGGGTAATAACTTGTGAACCACTGAAAATATTTTGTTGAAAGTTTTTTTGTGGGCTAT
>JASAMX010016705.1:0-24349 GCA_030248175.1 Microlaimidae sp. YZB2_3
AACAGCGAGCGTGGATAACTAAGGTTAGCTTTATCTTTGACACTCAATTGCTCACGACAAAAGCAATGAAAAGCTAGAGAAATTTTCAAATTATTTCTTTTTAACTTTCAATTTTTAAGATTACTAACACTCAAAAAGGAGGGGGGGTTCAGTGTAGTCTTTCTAGAACACAAATTTAAAATTGAAACTAATTAAAAACATTAAAGAATGAGTGGAAATCCAATCATATGGTCATACCACAATATTACAAACAAAACTAACACAAATAACACAAAATTACCAACTTAATCAATCGACAATGGGTGGGGCAAAACATGACAAAAATTAAAAAAAGGCCATTGTAAGAACTTTCAAAAATTGCTAACCCAAAAAGAGAGTGGCTAATCCTAAAACTATTTTTAGGTTTGCCAACCCACTCTTAAGACCTGCCTGGCTAGGCTAGAAGATTTTATAAAAATAAACAAATAAAAACCTCAAAATTTAAAAAAAAAACTAAATGTTGGAACCTTTGAATTTTTAATGTTAGTAACCACAACCCGAAATGAAAATTGCCGGCATGCCCACTGTATACACCGATACACATACCGGTGTATAGGATGCTTTCTGAATTTTACTTAATCTCTGCATATCTAGGAGTGTCAGCACTCTAATTCGCTGAGCATTAGACAGAAATTATTAGCATTTCATGTGCAGTTTGTGTTGCATTAAAATAGACGTTTTTTTGCAAAAGTAGTGCAACTCTTAATAAAACCCCACCGTACTAGGGACAGAATTTTAAAAAAATTTAAATAAAATATTTAAACAAGACAATGTTGTTTTGGCAATAAAAAAAGTTTTTATTGCCAAAAGATCATTGCCTTGTTTAAAAGATGAATCAAAAATCTAATTTTTTTTAAGCCTAAGCAAACCTAAAATGGAAAACAAAATTAATGGTTTATTGCTTAAAGACTAGAAAAACTTTATTCCTGAGCCTAAGCAAAATTTGAAAATCCAACTAAAATTTTCATGATAAATGTACGTATATTTAATGGTTTGTTATTTAAAGAAACCCGTTGTTTTTCCTAAACCTAAGTAAAACTTGAAAATCACACAAAAATTTAGCATGATATATTTATATTTATTTAATTAATGCTTTGTTCTTTAATAAAGACTAAAACTTTAGTTTTTTTAAGCCTAAGCGAAACCTTAAAACCAAGCTAATTTTTTTAATGATAAATTCTTAATTAACAATGTGTTCTTCAAAACATTTCTTGTCACAAGCAAAATCTTACAATAAAAATGATGCAAACACATTAACGAAATTGCGGGGAGTTCACAATGTTTCCGTGAGTTTGTACTTAATCCTGGTGCTGTGTTGATTCGCTGGAGCGGAAGTGAAGGAAAACAAGAAAATTGCATAAAATCTCACCGCCAGTGACCAAATGCTCGCCGATCACGCGATCAAACTTGGCGGTCAAACGCTCGCGATCAAGCCCCGGCGTTCAAATTTTTTGTACAATCAGGGCGGGATTCACTGAAGCGGCACACCGCGCACGTCACGTGTATTTGTGATAACACCGTGTAAACTGAATGCACAATTAGGCAGAGCACGGCGCCAAGCCGTCCGGATCAAAATGAACACTCGCGTTACCCCCAAATATACCGTAGTTTACACGGTGTATACACCGGATGCACATACACGGTGTATATACCTTGAAAACCCCTCTTTGTAAATTCCGGCCTTAACCCAATTCGCTCTTGGAATCCGCATCAGCTTTACTGCACCATCCTTCTAATTTGAGTTCCATTATGACCAGCAAAGTGGGGCCAGAGCCCAGTGAGCCGAGTGCCGAATAATTACGGTAGAATTGTCGTAGGGGTAGGTAGAAAGGGTTATTGCAGAGTAAATTTTTACGGAAAAAATAATTTTTAACTTCATCATTTTTTGAGCATTATAAAAAAAGTTTTAAAATAAAAAATTGAAAAAAATCGGATTTTTAATCCGAAAAAATTGACAGGCACACTGCACGGGCTCCACGTGTTCTTTTATTTTACATCAAATTTTAGGTTTTAGATACGGGAACGGCACAGCAAGCGGACACGAGGCGCACCACAGGAATCTCTACAATTTCGTATCAAAAAATTGCTTTTTATTGCGATTTATTATGCAAGTAGGGACACGAGGGTACTGGATGAGGGAGGGAGCAAAACCCCACACACTTTTCAGTAAGGATGATAAAGTTATACATAAAGATTTTTTGTTTTTTTTTTTGTTTGCGTAAATATTATTTTGTTTGTTTTGGTGATTCTTGTAATGTGGATTAAGAATCGTTAGTATAAAAATAATTCATAACATTAAAATATTTTTCGTTTAATTTGCCAAAACTGAAAAATTTTACAAAAATGTGATTTAGGTATCAAAAACTTTAAAAGTGATTCTAATTCGGAAAAATTGTATGATCAGAAAAAGTTTATATATTCATGCCGCTTTTTTTTATATTAATTAAAAAAAAATCTGACTAGCTGAAGGGAATTTTTAAAACCTTTTTGCAATATGAAAACGTGTTATGAGCTTGTAATTTTTAATATTTTATCTTTTAAAAAATCGGTAAAGGATGACGACAAAACTCCAAAGATAAAATACACAGTTATGTTGTTGCCGATTTGCTTTGATTGTACGCTTTAAAAATTTTTGTGGCTATTTTTGTGTGTTCGCACTTGTATAATGCCTTCAGAAAAAGCACTACAAAAATTCTGCATTTTATCTTAAATTTGCAAAAATACATTAAAATTAAACATAAAACAAAATTAAACATTTAAAAAATCAAATTCCTAATTCTTTTTAATTTGTAAATTTTTCGACATTTTTTTTCAAAAACGAGCCCATTAAAATATAATATCATGATAAAAATTTTTGCTTATTTTTGTGTTTTGCTTAGGCTCTAAAATATAAAGTTTCGTTTAACTTGTGGATAAATGTCAAATATTCGCTGTAGAAAAACATACGACTCTATACTAAAATAAAGTAAATGTTTATATATATGTCTATTTCGATTACACTTACATAAAATTACATTTGCATGTTTTGAGTTTTAAAAACACGTTTCTATTGTTTAATTATTACCACAAATATTTTAGCTATCTGTAGTTAAGCCACAAAAAAAAAAAAAAAAAGCAAAAAAGTTACTTTTGGCAAATATATTGTAACTGAATTTTTTATACGTTATTAATGCAGAGAGTATTTTTTGCAAATGGTTCGACACTTGAAAATTCAACTGACTCACGACCCAAAAAATTGGATAAAGAGAACCTGGATAAAAAAATAAGTGCCAAGAAAATTGCGCAATTTGCTGCACTTTTTCATGCGAGTTCAGAAATCATAATTAATCTCAGCTTGCTTTGACGTTTCATATCGATCTCATAATATTTTAATATTAAAAAATAATTTTTTAATCTTTTTCAAATTACGGCAAAAATAAGAAAATATGTAGGTAAATTTTTTGTAGTCTGAAAATCAGAATAAGCTTTGAACATTATTATTATTAAAAAAACAATGTACATATGTGTGACAGCCTTTTAGGAAATTTGTATTTCATTTAGTTTGACAAATATCTTATGTTTTTTAAAAAATTTATGTGGGTCTGTGTTTTTTTTCATTATTACATTTTATTAAAAAGTATTTAATTTAATGAAAGAACTTATATAACGTGTAATTTGTCTTAGCATTCAAACAAGCATTATTCCACGGCTCGGTTTTTGTAAAATCTGCTGATAAGGTGCGATTTTGTAATGATTCAGTTAATAAACTTTCTCTCCGGTCGCCTTCTGCACTGCACAGGAGCCCACCACACGTTCAAATCTCGCCCTACACTTGGTGTGTAGAGAGTTCCTGCTTTTGAACTTTAGTTTTGAACTCTTAACTCAAAATCCCGCGCCGAGTTCGCAGTGACTGCGAGAGGTTACTGTAACTTCGGGTTACTGTAATCTTTTAGCCACAGTAGTATTCCCGGTGACATTTTTCTTAGCACAAGAATCTCGTGTTCAGTACCTTCGCGTCCAAGAGTCGTGTCTATTACCCTCCGCGCCATATCGGACATTTCCCTACTTTTATGCATTTTTTTGACATTACCCCGAAGTAACAAGATACTTATTTTTTGTGTTAACTTTTGTATAATTAATCTCTTCCCGCTACGGCCTTTTCCCCGCCGCGCGGAGACCACAAAAAAAACCTTCGTTCCGCCGTGCCTGGTATTTTGTATCACAAATGTCCTACGTAAAGCATAAACTTTACCGCGTTAAACTTTATTAAGTTGTTCCGCTCATACATAATTTTTTGCGCGAATAGTGTCAAGGAGCGAGCATATCGAAATATGCTGAACGGTAGCAACATGGAAATTTTTTGCAACATGAAATATTCTACGTATCCGTGAGAAAAAACTGCATATTGCTACCCTACAGCTTTAACCATTTCAATATGCTCGCTCACTGGGCACTATTCGCGCACAAAAAATATGTATGACGGAAGTACAGCTTTGGTCATACAAAAGTTTCACGGTTATAACCCAAAAAAGGCAATCACTAAACGGGTTCAAGAGTAATGTCGTATATTATTTTGTAAAAATTTTGATTTATTTTCTGGCGGATGAAAATATATTAAGTTAATCTAAAGGTACGGGAAATTAGTATTAAAATACTCTTTGAAAAAATATCGAAAAAGTAAAAAGAAATTACAATTTTAGTTTATTTTTCAAAAAGTCCCAGCCGTGTTTGTATAATACAATTGAAAAACTTTTTTGAAACAATGTACGCAAAAAATCATGCGAGGCTTACACAAAAATTTGAACAACAAAACGACGCATGCACCGGACATTTTTTTCTTATTTATGTTTTTTCGGCAATTGACGTGGAATAAATACCAATGGGGTTTACTTTTTTTTAAATACAAATACAATCTATAAATTTAGCATAAACAAAGTTTCGAAAAAAAAGCCTTATATTAAATGGAATAGTATAAAGCTACATAAGTCTAAAAACTAAATGCCAGAAAAGACTGAAACAAGTCTCTTTAAAACCTGTAAATTAATAACAGATTTTGTGAATTTTTCAGAAAAACAAAACCGAATAAAAACAATACGTGTAAAAGCTTTAGTTTGCGTTTTTTAACCATTAATAAAACTTAATTCACATATATTTCTCTCAAAGTGGATTAACTTTTACATGAGTTAACCAGCTGTAAATACCACAGTATTAGTTAAGTCACACGTCGTCAAAACGATACAAAAAAAGTATAACGCAAGCGTCACAGTAACCATGAAAATTTTCTGTCAAAATAAGTTATCGCATTGCGCATTAAATTTTGTAATTTATCATTATTTTCGTATAAAGCAAAACGTACCGCCATATTAACGGCTTTTTAAAATCAAATATCAAGTTTTAAGTCCGAAAAACATTGAAAAATTCAGATTTAATATAAGGCGACTTTTAATTTAACAAATACATTGACAGCTAATTTGTTTTATGTAATAAATAGAAACATTAAAGAAAAAGTCGCCTTATATTAAATCTGAATTTTTCAATGTTTTTCGGACTTAAAACTTGATATTTGATTTTAAAAAGCCGTTAATATGGCGGTACGTTTTGCTTTATACGAAAATAATGATAAATTACAAAATTTAATGCGCAATGCGATAACTTATTTTGACAGAAATTTTTCATGGTTACTGTGACGCTTGCGTTATACTTTTTTGTATCGTTTTGACGACGTGTGACTTAACTAATACTGTGGTATTTACAGCTGGTTAACTCATGTAAAAGTTAATCCACTTTGAGAGAAATATATGTGAATTAAGTTTTATTAATGGTTAAAAAACGCAAACTAAAGCTTTTACACGTATTGTTTTTATTCGGTTTTGTTTTTCTGAAAAATTCACAAAATCTGTTATTAATTTACAGGTTTTAAAGAGACTTGTTTCAGTCTTTTCTGGCATTTAGTTTTTAGACTTATGTAGCTTTATACTATTCCATTTAATATAAGGCTTTTTTTTCGAAACTTTGTTTCGTCTTTTGCTAGAATTTCCGCCTTTTAATGCATTAAATTCAATGTCATTTATTAAAGATATAAAACATTAAAAAATTTACTCATTTTAAAAGAAACGTCATGGTGTCCTCATGATATGAATACAATTATTTTCATATCCAAAACTTCAATGTAATTTTAAGCAGTATACTATACAAAAATTAAGTCTGGGTAACCTCGTAAAATTGTATGGAACCTGGAAAAACCATTTACAATGGTGTGGTTTTGTTGTTTAAAAATAAACCATCAATCCAGAAAAATCAAGCACAAAACAAAAGTCCAAATAAAGCTAATTTCCAAAAAAAAGTGGTTAAATCAGGTCTAACAAAAAAATTTAAACAGAAGAAAAACACACTATTTTATATGGTTCTTTCAGGTTCCATACAATTTTACGGAGTTACCCAGACTTAATTTTTGTATAGTATACTGCTTAAAATTACATTGAAGTTTTGGATATGAAAATAATTGTATTCATATCATGAGGACACCATGACGTTTCTTTTAAAATGAGTAAATTTTTTAATGTTTTATATCTTTAATAAATGACATTGAATTTAATGCATTAAAAGGCGGAAATTCTAGCAAAAGACGAAACAAAGTTTCGAAAAAAAAGCCTTATATTAAATGGAATAGTATAAAGCTACATAAGTCTAAAAACTAAATGCCAGAAAAGACTGAAACAAGTCTCTTTAAAACCTGTAAATTAATAACAGATTTTGTGAATTTTTCAGAAAAACAAAACCGAATAAAAACAATACGTGTAAAAGCTTTAGTTTGCGTTTTTTAACCATTAATAAAACTTAATTCACATATATTTCTCTCAAAGTGGATTAACTTTTACATGAGTTAACCAGCTGTAAATACCACAGTATTAGTTAAGTCACACGTCGTCAAAACGATACAAAAAAGTATAACGCAAGCGTCACAGTAACCATGAAAAATTTCTGTCAAAATAAGTTATCGCATTGCGCATTAAATTTTGTAATTTATCATTATTTTCGTATAAAGCAAAACGTACCGCCATATTAACGGCTTTTTAAAATCAAATATCAAGTTTTAAGTCCGAAAAACATTGAAAAATTCAGATTTAATATAAGGCGACTTTTTCTTTAATGTTTCTATTTATTACATAAAACAAATTAGCTGTCAATGTATTTGTTAAATTAAAAGTCGCCTTATATTAAATCTGAATTTTTCAATGTTTTTCGGACTTAAAACTTGATATTTGATTTTAAAAAGCCGTTAATATGGCGGTACGTTTTGCTTTATACGAAAATAATGATAAATTACAAAATTTAATGCGCAATGCGATAACTTATTTTGACAGAAATTTTTCATGGTTACTGTGACGCTTGCGTTATACTTTTTTGTATCGTTTTGACGACGTGTGACTTAACTAATACTGTGGTATTTACAGCTGGTTAACTCATGTAAAAGTTAATCCACTTTGAGAGAAATATATGTGAATTAAGTTTTATTAATGGTTAAAAAACGCAAACTAAAGCTTTTACACGTATTGTTTTTATTCGGTTTTGTTTTTCTGAAAAATTCACAAAATCTGTTATTAATTTACAGGTTTTAAAGAGACTTGTTTCAGTCTTTTCTGGCATTTAGTTTTTAGACTTATGTAGCTTTATACTATTCCATTTAATATAAGGCTTTTTTTTCGAAACTTTGTTTCGTCTTTTGCTAGACATTATGAAATAAACTAAAATTGTAATTTCTTTTTCCTTTCCAATTCCTTAAAAAGAGAATTTAAAAATAACCTCCGTAACTAAATTTACTCGATCTGCTCAAAAAATAAATTATATATCAAAAATCATAAAATTAACAAAAGAATTTACTACTGTACCCGTAACGGGAGAGCGTTTGCCTGGTTAGAGCCGCTACAGTGAAGCCTATGACCAAAGCTGTACTTCCGTCATACATATTTTTTGTGCGCGAATAGTGCCCAGTGAGCGAGCATATTGAAATGGTTAAAGCTGTAGGGTAGCAATATGCAGTTTTTTCTCACGGATACGTAGAATATTTCATGTTGCAAAAATTTGCATGTTGCTACCGTTAAGCTTTAACTATTCAATATGCTCGCTCCCTTGACACTATTCGCGCAAAAAAATTATGTATGACGGAATTAAGACTTAGGTCATGAGTAGAGTTTAACGCGGTAAAGTTTATGCTTTACGTAGGACATTTGTGATACAAAAATACCAGCACCGCGGAACGAAGGTTTCACCTTTGTCGTACGAAACTTTCACGGTTGTAACAGGGGAAAAGGCCATCACGGGAACGGGTTAATTATACAAGAAAGTAACACAAAAATAACTATTCTTGCTTCTTCGGTAATGTCAAGAATGCATAAAAGTAGGAAATGTCCGACTGTGTATTAAACGATTCTAGGACACGAGGGTAATAGACACGAGGCTATTGGACGCGAAGGTACTGAACACGAGGGTACTGTGCTAAGAAAAAATGTCACCGGAATGTCTGTGCTAAAGATTACAGTAACCGAAGTTACAGTAACCTCTCCGCGTCACTGCGAAGTGAGCACGGGATTTTGGATTTAAGAGTTAGAAACTAAAGTTCCTACAAAAGCAGGAACCTCTACACACCAAGTGTAGGGCGAGATTCGGACGTTGGTGGGTTAGCTGCTGCAGTGCTGCAGAAGGCGACCGGATATAAAAAGAAGAGTTTATTAACTGAATAAGAATTACAAAATCGCACCTTATCGGCGGATTTTACAAAAACCAACCATTGAATAATGCTTGTTTGAATGCTAAGACAAATTACACGTTATATAAGTTCTTTCATTAAATTAAATCCTTTTTAATAAAATGTAATAATAAAAAATCTAAACCACATAAATTTTTTAAAAACATCATACTATTTGTCAAACTAAATGGATACAAATATTCCTAAAAGGCTATTTTACACATATGTACATTGTTTTTTAATAATAATAATGTTCAAAGCTTACTCTGGAACTCCGGAGCTCCGGAACTTACCTACATATTTACTTACTTAATTTTTGGTAATTTGAAAAAGATGAAAGAATTATTTTTAATATTAAAATATTATGAGATCGATATGAAAACGTCAACAAGTGAATTAATTATAATTTCTTATAAAACATGAACTCGCATGAAATTGCAGCGAATCGCGCAATTTTCTTGGCACTTATTTTTTATCCAGGTTCTCTTTATCAATTTTTTGATCATGAAAATTGAATTTTTAAATCAAACCATTGGAAAAAACACTTTTGCATTAATAACGTCTGGAAAAATTCATTCCTAGAATATATTTGCCAAAAATAACTTTTTGCCATTTTTATTCACTTTAAATTGCGGAATCCAGCTAAAAAATGTGTTAATTAATTTAAAACAATGCACACAAAACGTGTTTTTAAAACCCGAAACATGCAAATGTTAGATTTTTTATGTAAGGTGTAATCAAAATAGACATATATATAAACATTTTTTTATTTAAGTATAGAGTCGTATGTTTTTAATCCTACAGCGAATACTTGACATTCTTTAATACCACAGCATTAAACGAAACTTTATATTTTTAAAGCCTAAGCAAAACACAAAAATCAAGCAAAACTTTATCATGATATTATATTTTTAATAGGGTGGTTTTTGAAAAAAATGTCGAAAAATTTACAAATTAAAAAGAGGTAAGAAATTGATTTTTTAAATGTTTAATTTTGTTTTTTAAATGTTTAATTTTAATGTATTTTTGCAAATTTAATAAATGCAGAATTTTTTGTAGTGTTTTTCTGAAGGCATTATACAAGTGCGTTTTTCCAGACACCACAAAAATAGCCACAAAAAATTTTTAAACATACAATCAAAGCAAATCGGCAACAATAACTGTGTATTTATCTTTGGAGTTTTGTCGTCATCCTTTACCATTTTTAAAAGATAAAATATTAAAATAAAGAGGAGTTACGGAGCTGCAATATAAACACGTTTTAATATCCGGAGGTTTTTTTTAAAATTCCCTTCACTAGTCAGAGTTTTTTAATTTGATATAAAAAAAACAAGTGAATATATAAAGGTTTTTCTGATCCATACAATTTTTTTCAAATTAAATCACTTAAAGTTTTTGATATAAATCACACATATAAAATTTTTGAGTTTCAAGCAAATTAAACGAAAATATTTTAATGTTATGAATTTCTTTTTTTTTGTTTTATCTTAACGATTCTTTTTTTAATCCACATTACAAGAATCACCAAAACAAACAAAATAATATTTACGCAAACAAAAAAAAACAAAAATCTTTATGCTATAACTTTATCATGCTTTATTGGAAAAGTATATGGTTTTGCTCCTCAGTACCCTCGTGTCCAGTACCCTCGTGTCCCCACTTACATAATAAATTGATTTTGTTACGAAATTGTTGTGCGTTTTCTATAAAACTGAATTACTAGTTCAGACCTGTGCACGGCTCCGTGCCCCCCCCCCCCGGGGGTTATAATGGAGGGGACAATTCCAAAACGAGGGTGCAATTTTTTTGAAACGGGGGGAAGCAATAAAACCGGGGGGCAAGCAAGGGGGAAGGAAAAAAAAGAGAAAAAAGGAGAAAAAAAGAGGAAAAAAAACAACGGAAAAGGGAAAAAAAGGGAGAAAAAAGCGAAAATAAGGTAAAAATAGATCTAATATAGCTTAAATTCTATTGAAATAGGCCAACTACAAAAATTTCGGAATAATGGCGTCATAATAGGTAAAAAATGGCGTCATAATTTTTGGGCACTTTTTCATTTTTCCGCGCGGGGGGGGCAATAAAACGAAGGGGGGGTGGGAAAATCCTCCAATAGCGAGGGGGGCATTTTCAAACCGTGCACAGGTCTGAAAGTTTAATACAATAATTTTTAAATATTTACCTTTGGCTTTCTCAGTGGGTAGCAATCTTTCGGATTTTTGTAAAAATTTCACAGCCTTATCTTTGTTCCCTTCCCTTAAATACTTTTGAGCAATTTCAATACACCGCTCTGCTTCAGCTCTATTAGCTTCCATTACAGATAACCTGAAATTGTTATCATTACAGAAATTGATAATAAATTATTACTGTTTCCTTCCACTGTTAAAAAGCATTATTATATTTTTCTTAAAACCACATTAGAGGTACCTAATGAAATTCTCACAATGTTCATTTGGGTTTTTTACGTTAACTACTGAAGGTAGAGAGAAAAAAAACAATAAAAAACGCCAAACAATTTTAACCATAGATGAACAAGGGGGAGGGGTTGGGTGAATCCACTTTCCCTAGCCTCGAAATTTCGCCCCTCCCCCGTAGAAAAAATCCAGCCCCCCCCCCTCAAATTTTTTACCCCTGACCCCCCTCTCGATTTTAAAACCTCACCCCCCCCCTTTTCGATTCTAGGAAATTTGAACGCCAGCACTTGATCGCCGAGCATTAGACCGCCAGCATTAGAACGCCGCGCACTTGAACGCCGAGCATTAGACCGCCGAGCATTAGACCGCCGAGCATTAGACCGCCGTAGTACGCGTTGTTTTAAAAAGGACGTTAAAACTCCCAGCCAAGGTGGTATAAACTTCCCCCAAAGAATAAAAAACTTAATAGAATATAAAAAATGTTTTTAATATAATATTTAAACAAAGCAATGTTGTTTTTACAAAAAACGATAAGTCAAAAATTTATATTTTTTTTTGAAATTAAAGAAAAAAACTTAGTAAACGGTTAGTTTTTTAATAATTTAAACCTGTTTTTCCTAAGCCTAAGCGAAACCTAATCATCAAACTAAATTTTTATGATAAATTTATATTTAACGGGGGTTTTTTTCAGATAACTATTTTTTCCTAAGCCTAAGCAAAACCTAAAAATTAAACAAAGAGTTTATACTTAATAGTTTGGGCGCTAGGAAAAAATACATTCTGCATAATATCTTCGGAAAGAATCTCTTCTGCAAGAATAACTTTTGCAAAAATACATTCCAGTAAAATATCTTCGGAAAAAATAACTTCTCGCCGTGCGTCGCGGAAGATATTATGCTGGAAGGTATTCTTTCCGCCCTTCAAGAAATAAACCGACGAGTGAGACGCGCAGCGAAATTAAAATAAAGCAATCTTATAATTTAAAACATTGCCAACTATGCGAATTTATAAACCAAAAACTGTTTGATTGATGTTAAATTGTTCTAAATTACTACACTACGCTTTAAATATAAATTAATACACTGGTAAATTTATTAAACTAAATTACTAAATGAAAAGTACACTGGTTTGTTTAATTCTAAACTTAAAATTACTTGCTTATGGACAAACTAAAAACTTAATGCTTCTAAAAACTTAAAGTATAAAATCATACTAGTGTAAAAGGCTTTAAAAGCAAATTAGCACTTAGTTTTAATTAAATTTATTTTTCCTGAGCCTAAGCAAAACCTTGAAATCGAGCGAAATTTGTACTGTAATGCATTTTTTAATAATGTTTTATTAAAAAAATCTAATTTTTGTTATCAATGGTTTGTAATGTTTTAAATAATACGATTTGTTTATTTTTATTCCGCTGTGCTAAACTTTATGGTTTTGAAAACTCAGTATAAAACATTCTTAGTTAGTTTTAAATGCTTTAAAAATTATTCAAAGCTTTGTTTTAATTAAATTTATTTTCCTAAGCCTAAGCAAAACCTAAAATCAAGCTAAATTGTATTATGATACATTATTAAATAATGCTTTTTTAAAAAAATGTTGATATTTTTATTATTTACAGGTTGTACGTAATGTTTTAAATTATAAAATTGTTTATTTCCATTCCGCTGCGCGCCTCACTCGTCGGTTTATTCATCCGACGTTCAGCGTTAGAAGGGCGGAAAGAATACTTTCCAGCATAATATCTTCTGCGACGCACGGCAAGAAGTTATTTTTTCCGAAGATATTTTACTGGAATGTATTTTTGCAAAAGTTATTATTGCAGAAGAGATTCTTTCCGAAGATATTATGCAGAATGTATTTTTTCCGGACACCCCCCAATCTCTTAACTCATTTCACCAGCACTTCGCTCTTGCAAATCCGCATCAGTCCTAATTAACCATCCTTTTGAATTTGAGTTCCACTTACCAAGATTCACAAAGCGGGGCCAGAGCCCAAAGGGCTAGCCCCGAACTTGCTAGTGCCGGAATAATTACGGTAGAATTGTCGTAGGGTAGAAATAGGGTTATTGCAGAGGTAATTTTTACGGAAAAAAAAATTTTGAACTTCATCATTTTTCGAGCATTATAAAAAGTTTTAAAATAAAAATTGAAAAAAATTGATTTTAATTGTTTTACCAAGTTTGACAAGCACATAAATTAGAAGCCTGTATAGGCTCTATGTGTTTTCTCCTTTATCTACATCAAATTTTAGGTTTTAGATAATGGAACGGCACACGAAGGCACTGGACACGAGGGTACTGGACACAAGGATACTGGACACGAGGGTACTGGGCTTAAAAAAATTGCTTTTACCACAATTTCGTATCAAAATCGATTTATTATGCAAGTAGGGACACGAGGGTACTGGACACGAGGGTACTGAGGAGCAAAAACATATACTTTTCCCATAAAGCATGATAAAGTTATAGCATAAAAATTTTTGTTTTTTTTTTTGTTTGCGTAAGTATTATTTTGTTTGTTTTGGTGATTCTTATAATGTGGATTAAAAAAAGAATCGTTAAGATAAAACAAAAAAAAGAAATTCATAACATTAAAATATTTTCGTTTAATTTGCTTACAAGAAATTCAAAAATTTTATATGTGTGATTTATATCAAAAAATTTATGTGATTTGATTTGAAAAAAATTGTATGGATCAGAAAAACCTTTATATTTCCACTTGTTTTTTCTATATCAAATTAAAAAACTCTGACTAGTGAAGGGAATTTTAAAAAAAAACCTCCGGATATTAAAACGTGTTTATATTGCAGCTCCGTAACTCCGCTTTATTTTAATATTTTATTTTTTAAAAGTGGTAAAAGATAACGACAAGACTCTAAAAATAATACAGTTATTGTTACCGATTTGCTTTGATTGTATGTTCAAAAACTTTTTTGTGGCTATTTTTTGTATTGTCTGAAAAAACGCGCTTTGTATAATGCCTTCAGAAAAACACTGCAAAAAATTCTGCATTTAATAAATTTGCAAAAATACATTAAATAAAACATTTTAAAAAAAATTTTTACCTCTTTTTAATCTGTGAATTTTTCGAAATTTTTTTCAAAAACCACCCTATTAAAAAAATATAATATCATGATAAAGTTTTGCTTGATTTTTGTGTTTTGCTTAGGCTTTAAAAATATAAAGTTTCGTTTAATGCTGTGGTATTAAAGAATGTCAAGTATTCGCTGATGAATTAAAAACATACGACTCCATACTTAAATAAAAAATTGTTTATATATGTCTATTTTGATTCGTCATACATAGATAAAAAATCCAGCATTTGCATGTTTCGGGTTTTAAAAACACATTTAATGTGCATTGTTTTAAATTAATTAACTCATTTGTTTAGCTGGATTCCGCAATCTAAAATGAATAAAAAAGGCGAGAAGTTACTTTTGCAAAGATATTCTCCGAATGAATTTTTCTAGACGTTATTGATGCAGAAGTGTTTTTTTCCCAATGGTTTGATTAAAAAAATCAATTATCATGATCAAAAAATTGATAAAGAGAACCTGGATAAAAAATAAGTGCCAAGAAAATTGCGCGATTCGCTGCACTTTCATGCGAGTTCATGTTTTATAAGAAACCATAATTAATTCACTTGTTGACGTTTTCATATCGATCTCATAATATTTTAATATTAAAAATAATTTTTTGGTCTTTTTCAAATTACCAAAAATTAAGTAAGTAAATAAGTACGTAAGTTCCGGAGCTCCGGAGTTTCAGAATAAGCATTGAACATTATTAATATTACAAAACAATGTACATAAATTATGTGTAAAATAGCCTTTTAGGAATATTTGTATCCCTTTAGTTTGACAAATAGTATGATGTTTTTAAAAAATGTATGTGGTTTAGATTTTTTATTATTACATTTTATTAAAAAGGATTTAATTTAATGAAAGGAATTATATAACGTGTAATTTGTCTTAGCATTCAAACAAGCATTATTCAATGGTTCCCGGAAATTTCGTCTTTTACAATACGTCTTTCAACATCTCGTCTTCCACAACTCGTCTTCGGAAAACTCGTCTTTTAAACATTTCGTCTTCGGAAAACTCGTCTTTTGATGCGATATTTCGTAAACGCAGTTTTCAAAAGACAAATTTCTCCTATTTTTTGACTAAAACAATGTATTGAAAACTTTTCTTTACCTAAACCTAAGCAAAAGCTAAAAATCAAGCAAAATTTTTATCATGATAAACTTTTATTAAATGATTTATTCAAAAAACTGAGAACCTAAGCCTAAGCAAATCCTAAAAATCAAACAAAACTTTATCATGGTAAATTCTTTATTTGAGTAAAAACTTTTTTTTTTGCTAAGCCTAAGCAAAACCCAAAAATCAAAAAAAAAATTATCATTGGGGTGGAAACTCGGTTAAAAGACGAGTTTTCCGAAGACGAGATGTAGAAGACAGATGTTGAAAGACGAGATGTAAAAGACGAAATTTCCGGACACCTTATTAAATTTAGCTTATGCGGTAGAAATTTACATATGTGTGACAAACGTATTTGTGTAGCCCGCTGGCTGTGTTGTTTAGAATTTTTATTTATTAAATTCTTTTTGTTATTTTAAAAATCCGCCACTATAAAAGGCGCGGTTTTGTGTTCGTTTTCAGTTAATAAACTTTTACTCCTCAAGATTGGTCTCTCTACAGAACAGACCCCAGCAGCTAAGGAACCAAAGGATCACCGCGACGGATCTGGAACTATCCCTGCACACAGGTGGGTAGAGGTTCCTGCCAAAAGCAGGAACTTTAGTTTTTAACCCTTGAATCAAAAATCCCGCGCTCACTTCGCAGTGACGCGGAGAGGTTACTGTAACTCCGGTTACTGTAATCTTTAGCACAGACATTCCGGTTTCTTTAGCACAGACATTCCGGTGACATTTTTTCTTAGCACAGTACCCTCGTGTTCAGTACCTTCGCGTCCAATAGCCTCGTGTCTAGTACCCTCGTGTCCTAGAATCGTTTAATACACAGTCGGACATTTCCTACTTTTATGCATTCTTGACATTACCGAAGAAGCAAGAATAGCTATTTTTGTGTTACTTTCTTGTATAATTAACCTGTTCCCGTGATGGCCATTTCCCCTGTTACAATCGTGAAAGTTTCGTACGACAAAGGTGAAACCTTTGTTCCGCGGTGCTGGTATTTTTGTATCACAAATGTCCTACGTAAAGCATAAACTTTACCGCGTTAAACTCTACTCATAACCTATTCCGTCATACATAATTTTTTTGCGTGTCAAGGGAGCGAGTAAATTGAAATAGTTAAAGCTTAACGGTAGCAACATGCAAATATTTGCAACATGAAATATTCTACGTGTCCGTGAGAAAAAACTGCATATCGCTAACCTACAGCTTTAACCATTTCAATATGCTCGCTTACTGGGCACTATTCGCGCACAAAAAATATGTATGACGGAAGTACAGCTTAGGTCATACAAAAGTTTCAAGGTTGTAATCCAGGAAAAGGCAATCACTAAAACGGGTTCAAGAGTAATGTCATATATTATTTTGTAAAAATTTTGATTTATAATATATTTTTTGCGATGAACAGATTAAGTTAATGAAATTAACTTAGATTATTTAAATTAGATATTAGATTAAAATACTCTAAAATATTTGAAAAGAAAAAGAGATTAGAATTTAAGTTTATTTTATAAAAAGTCCCCAGCCGTGTTTGTATAATACAATTGAAAATTTTTTTTGAAACAATGCACGCAAAAAATCACGCGGAGGGTTTACACAAAATTTTGAAGGAATAAACCGACGGCATTTACACTGACATTTTTTTTTATTGAATCTTAGCTCCATTTCATTCGGCTCGACGTGGAGTAAAATTCGTAAAGATGTCTGTACCCAATGAGAATCTTTACTTTTTTTAATTACAAATACAATTATAAATTTTTTTAAAGCTGTAATGAGGAATCGAATAAGTGTGGACAAAAATATGATTATTAATCATCAGAGGCACTGGCGGCATGTTAACAATCTTGAAATTTCATGTTTTTTTTATTAACACATAAAAGTTTGAAAAAAAAAATCGTTTTTTTCTCGAAATTTGAAAAAAAAAATCCGCTAAGTTAACCAGCTGATTTGAACGGAAGTTGTTTAGCGTTAAAGATTCCCAAAGAGTTATGACGCTAAAAAATTATTTTCAGCCAATGAGAGCTTGTGAAAAAATTGATTTATAAGGAACTTGGAGATCTCTAATTTTTAGTTCATCTTTGTTTGTTCCTACAGAGCAAAACATATAGCAACAAATCATGAATAGTACCTGTTACTGAGGGTCTTTAAAATTTTAACGTGTTATTAATTAATTTGCAAATTTAGTTTACGATTATTATTAGTTTGTGTATATATTTCAGTTTATGCTGGCTTATTATGTAATTTTTCAACAATATATTTCCCCAAAACAAATTTTTTTGGGTTATTTTAAGCTTCCACTTTTTACCCAACCTCTTTTTTCCATGTTCTGTTTCTCAATAAAATCCTCAAAATCAAAGTCAAAAATTTTGACTCTGTTCTTTACCGTACCTTTAAGTTTTTTTTATTTGGTCCCATTAAAGTAATAGTGAATGAATACTTCAATTTTTAAGAATATTTTTCTGTTTTAGGGTTAGCATATGTTTTTTTATTTATTGTTTGTTTGATATTTATAGACACACCATACTCATAGTATTCTATATTTTGTTTTTGTATATAATTCAGTTCAATATATTTTGCTTTATATCTGTTTTTCTATAAGTTGATGACCCTTTAGAATAAAACAAAATGAACATATTTTGACAAGAAGATAGTGCTGCTATTTCTATTATAAAACATACAGAAATAAATGACGTTGTTTGTCAAGAAGCTTCAAAAATTAATAGAGAATTTCGAACACACAATCTCAATAATCAGAAAAAATGCAAATACATATATTTTGTTATTTTAATTTGAACAGTTTAAAAATTCTAATACGGAGACCACTTTTGACCATAGGTTAACAGGAATAAATCCATATAGTATTTCTTATCTATTAAACTGTCTTTAGTAACTGTATTTTTAAACAAAAAACTTTTTTTAAAGTTTAAGACATTTTTGCTTATGCGTTATGTCTTAAGCTTATTACCATGTTGCGTTTTTTGTAATCTCTAATCTATTGTGCTTGTAGTGTGTTTTTGTTCTTGTGAATATTCGGTCAAAATGATATTGAACCTAAGGCGAAATATATAAAGCAAGGCACATATAAAATCAAGTGCATTGTCTAAATATATTTACATTCGTTTGTTCATAATGTTGAAGAGCAAATATAAAAAAAGAAATATAAAGCCGTTGATTTTCTTCAGTTAGAACATCAAAAATGAACATGGAAAGTTTAGGCATCTTTAAATAACCATGCTAACTTTGCATATTCAAATCATTTGTTCATGGCCACGATTGATGAAGTAAGTTCTTTGCTACTGTTTGCTTCAGAGTTAGCTATCATATAAAACAAAGCCTGTAAGCAAGCAGAACAGCTAGAACTTTTGTACAACCATATGTACATAGCGTGGTGTTGATTTTCTTGATATTAGTACTTGCTCAGTAGAAGAGCCTTGTCAAATCAGATAGATTAAGGGAATTTAAATTTAATCCCATGATCCATCTGACCCAACTGCCCTTGGCGTTGCGTGCGAGAATTTTAGACGCCTCCTGACTCGCAGGTCGCACTCATCAGTAAAATATAAAGACAAGAGCAAGTACTAATTTCTGATAATCTGAAAAGCAAAAAACAGCAGTGCCATGCCAACAACATACATAAATACATTAATCTAATAAAGCACCTACCTGGTCTTGCGCCATAATAGGTGGTGTTTTTTTAAAACAAATACAAACAATAAACACACAATTATGTAACAATTTTTTAGCAGTAATACAATGATATGGTAGGAATTTTTTGTGTATATATACTTTACTTAGACAAAGGAACTAATTAGTATTATATATATATATATTAGTATTATTAATATTAAATGTTGATTCTTTGTATAGAAGGGGTAACACCTGCATCTAAACCGGATTGCAGAACTATTATCATGCCATGTCTGTATGTGGTGTACTAAATAGACTTGAACTTTTAATGCCAAAATTAACAATTGTATGTTGTTGTAAAGCGTTAATAACAAACACATTGCAAATTTTTATTTATACTATTATTTTTTAAAAAGATTTTCTAAAAACAAATATAACGCAATGGTACTTCCCAAAAAAACTGGGTGCAGCACAAAGGCTGCGTGCTCATGATGTTTTTAAACAAATTTTTTTTTATTTATTACATTTGGATATATGTGCAAATGGTCAATCCTGGAAAGGTTCCAGGTGCAGCACACAGACTGCTGACACACTATATATAGAACAAACGAATTAAAACAATGCGCGTATAAAATAATTATAATAGACAATATTAGCAAATATTTAAGACAATATTAGCAAAACACGCGCAATGGTACATCAATGGCAAAAAAACCAGGTGCAGCACAAAGGCTGCCTGCACAGGCATTTTTATATGCAAGTTAATATATACAATTTTGTTATATGTGCAAATGATACATCCTGGAAAACAAATTCCAGGTGCAGCACAAAGGCTGCTTATACAATTATATAAAACCATAAAATTAAAATAAAACAGTGCGCAAATAAAGTAATTACATTTTATATGATGAAATTAACATAAAACGCGCAATGGTACATCCTGGTAAAAAACCAGGTGCAGCACAAAGGCTGCGTGCAGAAGTGTTTTTTATACACAAATTAATATATATACTGATACATGTCAAAATGGTACATGCTGGAAATAACCTTCCAAGTGCAGCCTAACAGCTGCTTAGAATTTACGTACATTTACATGCATACATATTGATTTTATTGAAAGTTGTTTTCAATAAACTTTTTAACTTGATTTTTATTAAACAAAGAATGTTTAATGAGAATTTGTTGGTATTTTATTGTAAACTCTTTGAATTTAGCAATAGGTTTGTGTTTAGGAAATTTTCTACTTAAAAATGTTTGATACAGCTGTATTGTTTTCTCAGAAAAACTTTCTGGTTGACTAGAAATCCTTCCAATTCGTATAAGTTGAGAATAAAAAGTGTTTAATCCAATGGAGATAGTTGTATTACTATCATAATCTATGTGTCTAATAACTTTGAATGTGAAGTCATCCGCTTTATTATACACCTTTGTAATATTTTTTTTGTCTTGTGTAATTTCTATATCAAGATCCAAATATTGGCATTTGTTTGGTAAAAATGACTGATTTAATAGAAGTTCAGGTGGATATATAAGTCTGCAAATTTTAATGAAATCCAGACAGTTTATAGCAATTAATTCATTCATGTAGCGTTGAACATGATCAAGTTGTTTTGACAAAAATCTGTTTTTGGATCAGTCATGAACTGAAATTCAAGCATTGATAAAGTAAGATCTGCCAACAGTGGACTGCAGTTGGTTCCCAATGGTATTCCGCTTTTTTGTTTAAACATATAATTAGCTAATTTAACATAGGCGTTTTCAATTATGAATTCCACCGATTTTTTTAATTTCTGCTTTATTTAAGTTAATATATTTTGAAGAGAGATCATTTGTAAACCAGCATTTTTTTGATATCAGGTTTACTGCTAAGTAATCTTTGTATGAATTTTTGAACAGCATGTCCAACAGTTTAAAGATATTTTCCTTTATAACAGCATGAGGTAGGCTTGTATATAAAGTACTAAAATCAGCAGTAATCATACTTTTTGAGTTTCTGATATCTGCTATTTTAGATATTACTTTTAGGCTTCCTTCTATTGACCAAAAAGCATTTATTCCTGTTCTTGATTTAATAGTTGAGCAATATTTTTAAAAATGCTGCCGGAAACTTTTCACTACGATTTTTTGTACTGCACGCTTTAGATCCTGCAATGAATCTTGATCTATATGGATTTTTGTGTAGTTTGGCAGTTTTGAAGATTTTGGGTAATGCCATTTCATTTTCATTTAGTTTTAAACCATATATTTTTGTAATTTCCTCATATTTTTTTGTAATATTAAGCTCATTATCGTTTTCTTTGTAAACATAAACTTGATTTCCTTTTACCTCAACAGAATCATTACAGTATGAAATTCCAATTTTTTTGCAAATAACCATCATATAATATTTTTTGCATATTAAAATAAAATTGTTAGGCGCTTTATCTGCTACTGTAATCACAAATTTTTTAAATATTTTCTTTAAAGTTTTGTTGTCAATTGAATTGTCTTTTGTGGTATGTTGTACTCGAGGCTTCCAGTAATTTATTCTATTTTGTTTTTTTTTCACCTGCGTTATATATTCCTTAAATGTTGAAATAAACAACAATTGGGGCCTGTTCACTAACCACATGTTAACAACCGATTAAGTTAGCCGGTTGTTAAAAACAGTTGTAATTTATTTAATTTGTTTTTTTTTATTTTATAGATTTTTTTAGTTTCAGAAAAATGTTAGAACAAGCTTTTACAAGTATTTTTTTGAAAATTTGAGCCCGTTTGGAACGTTGAATTTTTTTCTGACGGGTTAAATGGTGCCGGTTTTCGTGGTTTTTCACAAAAAGTTTGTTTACAAGTCCCGTTTTCACTTCAGACTCTTGCTGCTCTTTGAGTGTTGGTCAAACCTCTATGCAAGTGATCCTATGATTCAAGGTAAAAAAAAGCTTAAAAACGGCATTGTGTAGCTGAAATCTGTTCGTAGTAAAAGCGTGTTCGTGGTAAGAAACAGTTAAGCCTTGAAATAATGTTTTTCCTACAAAAAAATCTAGAAATTCCGAGAAAATCAACTTAAGGCTTAGTTTTTAGATTTTTTTTTTTAATTTTAAGAACTGCTGCTTTCCACAAAATTATATAATATATTTTTGCTATCACCAAGAAGGCTTGGAATGCGGCTGAATTTTAAATACACCGTTTTAAAAGCTTGTTGTAAGCTTAATAATGGAATTTTTACACAAAAAAAATTATATCAAAAGACTTTGTATGTAATCAAGTTTTTATTTTTAGTGATTTTGAAGAAAACAAATTTTAACAATATGATGTATACTTTTTTGCTTCCCCCTAGCTTTCTAAGAGGGGATGGTCTCACCACTGAAAAAAACTTTCTTTTTCAAAAAAACTTTTTCTTTTCGAAAAACAGCGTACAATTGGTGTATTATATTTGCAGATTTGGCTAACTTCCAAAAACCACCAAAGTGTCCGAAGTTAAAACGAGACTTGTGAACAAATTTTTAGAAAAAAAAAACAAGAAATTCGGCCGCGTAAAAACTTTCACAAAAAAATTTACGGTTCCAATCGTGCTCGAAGTTTTTAAGAAATATACTTGGAAAGGTTTGTTCAAACAGCATAGGTAGCATACCGAAGAGTGTTTTTTATAATTCAATAATAAAAAAAGTTTTACTTTTTAAGGTTCAGTTTTTTTTTACTTTATCGGCCGTAGTGATGGCGTCATTAATGAACTTCATTTTTAAAAGTTTTAAACTGGTAGTAAAAAAATTTTAAAATACACACTGATACAAGTACCCTATTTTGTCCTTTGCCAGTAGCCAGGGTTTCCATCAACCCTGATGTGGTCCGTCCGGCACGCTTCTCGCCTTGCTCACCCCCTCTTCCCACTCCCGGAGGAGCTCAGCAACTGCAACGGGGTTTGCCCAAAGGTCCTCTGGTCCCAAGGTCGTGTTAATGTTTATGCATGTGAAGAGATGTTGTGTTGTGTGTATTTGTGTTTTGCATAGCGGGCAGTTTGGTGATGTGTGTTGTGTAGGATTTATTTTGTGTAGGTAGGAGTGGAGGAAAGGAGATTTCCCCGCCCTGAGTTGGGCGAGGGTTCTCCTGACCCCGTGAGGAAGATTTTCTTCCTCGTTGGTTAGTGCTGGTGCTTGTGTTTGTAGAATTGGATTTATTGGAGTGTTGTTGATGTGGTTTGTGACTATGTTTGTGTGGATTTGTTGTTTTAGTGCTTTGTAGGTTTTGTTGTGTATGTCTGTTGGAATGTTTGTTGTGTAGTTGTTGTGAAAAATTGTTTGTTTTTTGAGCCTGCTGGGTGCAGGTTGCTGTTGTGTTAAGTAGTTGAGTGGATTGTTTGTGTACATGGCTGCCAATTTTGCTTGTTTTGCATGTAGTTGAATGTGTGTTGCTATTGGGAGGACTTTAGCCTCTGTGTGAATGATGTTTATGTTTGTGTCTGTGGTGTGCCCTGTTGCGACCCTGAGAGCTGTGTTTTGTATTGTTTGTAATTTGTTAATTTGTGTGTGTTAATTTGTTAACTCTGGCACCTTTTTGCCAAGTACCCTATTTATCCGTTGCGTCGTTTTTGATATAAAACGTTTTTAAATTTTAAGTTTTGCCGCTAGTCTCACTTATTTTTTTAACTAATTTAAAATTTTTAATAGTTTAAAGAATGTCATCAAGTTCTATAGAATTATGTTTTGTTTGCACTGCGTTATTATTTAATTAATAAATGTTAACTCACAACTATCTTATACTTAACTTAGTGAAACGTTTTGCCGCAGTTCCTAAATTTTAAAACTTATTTTTGCATGAAAAAAGGCAAACAAATAATTAGAAAAATCTGCTAAATTACCGACTGTATTGTATGCATTTTAAAATTAAAAAAATATTATTATGTTAAGTGAACCTTTATTAAAATTATAAAACCTTTTTATAATATGAGATAAATTGATAAGTAACAATACCTTACGATCGCAAAAAATTAATTTATTTTTTAAAAATAAGAATTTCTATACTGATAATCTGTACCCATAAAAATTCCTTAAATTGTAGTAAAATTATTTTAATTTCAAAAAAAATCAAACTAAAAGTAAAAATTAATTGAACTTAAAAAAAGTTCAATAACAACAGTAATCCGAAATCCATTATTGTAATTAATTTAGTTAAAAATAACTTTTTTTTTCAATTTATAGTTAGTTGCCAATTTTTTTTAGTTGCTAAATTGCCAATTTCATAGTTATTATAGATTCCTTTAATTATAAATTCCGTGTAAATCTTGTATCTATTGTATCTGTATAATACTGATCATTAGAAAACTGAAACCTGAGTATAAGTCAACAACAAAAACTAAAAAATATAATTTTTTCTGTGAGAAAAAA